>CAJNDV010031375.1:37571-57572 GCA_905221635.1 Symbiodinium sp. CCMP2456 | reverse complement strand
GAGGCTCTCGACTGTGAGCGTTTCGTATCCCCTCTGCATGGCACGAGAGATTGAATCGAAAGAAGTCCTTGAACCAGCCTTTTGCAGATCGGAGCATGACTAGTTGCCAATGTCAGTGTGCGCTTGCACGCATAGCATGCGCAGTCCTGAATTAATCGCCTTCCACTTCGCTGAAGGATCGAATGCACGTGCTTATGACGACCGAAGAACCGGCTGTGCTAGCCGAACATGGCAGTGCTGGAGCAAGTCTCACGTAGAGTTGTGCAGCAGCGCCTTGCCTGCCATGAACCTCGCAGAAATGACAATTGACGATAGCGGCCGCCGACAGAGCATGCACCGACTGTCCTTCATTTGTCATGTGTGCGACGAGAGATCATGTTTTCAGGAAGATTGTAGAAGACTTGCATGCGCCTACGGCGCCACCATTGAGAAAAAGACACAAAGTGTTGCTCAAGTGAGGCCGTGTCAGCCGAGCCTTGCACTCAGATCAGCGACCGGCTAAACCGTAGCTTCCGAGAATTCCCATTTTCAACTTGGCAGCGATACCTGAAATGAAACGGGGCAGATATTTTCGGATCATCTAGTGGTGCTTACGGAGATACCGCCGTTGACAGGCGTGTCAGGCATAGGCCCGTTCGAGAGGTTGCATACATATACATGCATATATATATATATATATATAGATTATGTATACATATAATATGTCTACACGTAATATATGTAATCCATGTGTGTGGTGTTATTTATAAGGTTATGTGTGTATATATATACACATATCACATGTATGTTTCTGTATACATACATATACATGTATATATATATATAATATGCATACAGCATACATATGCATGCACAGGTACATAATGCAGACTGCAGGCAGGGCAGGTGTGCGTGCGTCTTCAGGTGTTTTCTGATAGGAGCTATCGAGAAGCAGCCATTCTGCTTGTGCTGGAATTTGTGCAGGCGGCCTGAAATCCGGGACTACTCCTTTTTGAGTTTGGTCTTCGAGCCTGCATTCATGAGATTGGGATAGAAACAGCTGCTGGTGCAAACTTGGGAGTGGTTGCTGAAGTGTTTTTTTTTGCTATCCGCCTAGGCTTTGCTTCTTTCGCAGACCTCAAGAGGAAGACGAGACTTGGCTTGCCTTCTGGTAATTCTGGCCTGCTGTAGCCCTCAGCCAACCTGACCCGTGCTTGCCCTTACTTGTGGTCGGACGAACACCAAAGCCACTACCCATACGGTACCATCACCATACGCAAGGAAGCCCCCCGACTGCTGCCGGTGGAGCCACGACTTGCTGGCCGCAGCTGTGGTGCGCTGACACGGCTTCGAAAGCCCGACCGGCACGACTTTTGTCAGGCAGCTGCAGCAACGGCGAAGGTGCAAAGTTGTGACACGATAAGCTTTGACAGAAGTAACCTCGCGCTTCCTGTCATGCATGCCGCTGAGCTCTTACACCTTCAGGGCCTTGGCTACAGTCTACAGTTACAGTATGTCCGTGTTCAGCTGACCGCTTCAAAGTAATATCTGCTGCTAAGCTCATGAATGCGCCTGCCAGGCTTAGGCCGTTTTACCACAAGTTGGCCAAGAAAGAAGGCTCGGTGCTTGGGATGAGGTGTCTTGGGTCTGGGTGGATGTGGTAAGATTGCCAAGGGCGAGCACGCAAATTGACCACACTCCCTGCTGTAACTCTTCATTTGGAGCGGCTTCCGAAGAAGCACTTGCCTCCCAGAGACCCAAAGCCATCGAAGCACTGCGCCTCCGTGAAAGGCAGCATGCCCTCCGGACAGCTGCAACGACAGGCCCGTTCAGCAAGCTTTTCTGTGGTTCTACGGCTCTGTGGAGGCTTTGGCCAATTATTCGCGCTTGTTCAGTGTAGCAGATCATCATCATAATCATCATGATCCAAGAAGAAACAAGGAGCCACAGAAAAGAAAGCCATGAGAAAAACAACAGGTCGAGGTTGACATCCTCGCGGCCTCGCCGGGGTCTCGGACCGGAGCGGGGGATCGCGAGGCGTCTGAATTCCGTGGTGTGTGGAAGGGCCCTGCGTGCGGAGTCTCCTGAGCCCTGTTGTGGCCGTGCCCAGGCAAATGCTGTGGCCCCAGGCGAAGAGGCTCACGCCAAGGTGGGGCCACCAAGCGGGAAAGCAGGGAACTTGCTGCAGCTTGGGCGCTGCGCGAAGTCCAGTGGCAAGCATGGGTGTTCGCACAGAGATTTGTGTTGGTAACTACAAGGGCAGCTATGCTATGCCACCAGACTTGCTCTGCAAGTTGAGAGGTTTTTTCTCAGGGCATTCGTGCCGAACGCACGGGCAAACCGTCCTGCAACAGGTAGCCAGGCTACCAAAACGCCCCTCCGCTTACCCGAATCGATCTGCAGGGAGGATGCGCGCCGCGTGAAGGAGAGCCGGCGAACAGCATCTTTGTCCGGCTCTCACAAGGGTGAAAGAGATCGCCAGCAGCTTTTGCAGGCACAACCAAACGGCAGCACGATGCGCTGTGTCATGTACATAGCTTGGAGGGGCACTGGGTGGTTCCAGGTCCGAGGTTCATGGATGTTGGCTTTCCAGGCCGTATCACGTCGTCATGGGTGAGATTCTCGAGTTCGTTGAGTTGCACGACTCCCAGCAACTGTCTGCACGTGCCGTGCATGTGGAGTGTCAAAGCCCTGCCCAGAAGCACGACAAAAGGCTTGAAAGATCTTAACCTTTTGGCGTGGAGCGTTGTAGTGGAATCTGGAAAGCAACCCCTAAAGAGACCTAATTAACTTAAAGGAATCCTGAAAGAAGTCCCTAAAGAGACTAATTTCAAGGAACCCTTCAAGAAGCAAGCCCTCAACGCTAAGCCGCTAAGCCCTGACACCGGAGACCCTCTGGCTACAGGAAGCCGATTCAGCCCTAAACCTTATAGATCCTAAACCCTAAAGTCCATAAGCCCTAAACCTCTAAAACCCTAAAACCCTAAACCCTATAGATCCTAGATCCCATTTCCCTTAAGCCGATGCCTTTAGGTGCGATCTGCCCAGTTGGGCAGCAAGTCGCGGACTCCTTGAGGCGGCCGGAGCCTTGGCTCACCGCCTGAACCACTAAAACTCTCTGTCTGTCTCTCTCTCTCTCTACATCTAATTACATAGATATTTTGTTTATATGTTAAAAACACATATATATATATATATATCTACATATATATGATGCATATGACTACACCGGTACTTAGTTCTTTTGTTATATATATATATAACACCGTAGTTAGTCTGTGACAATATACAACATTTTTTGAGACTTGTATGGTAGATGATGAGGAATAGAAAAGAGAGAATTTCGAATTTGCTATGTAGAATATGAGTGTGGAAAACAGAACATAAACACATCAAGTAGAACACATGGCATACACGTCTAGTTTGTCTATATGTATGTATGTATGTACGTATGTATGTATGTATGTATGTATGTATGTATGTGCATTTGCATGTATACATCTTTAATGTGTAATTTACAATTTACAATATGCAACATAAAACGCAAGTTATGTGCACATATCTACATATATATATACACATGTATATAGATACACAGAGAGATGATCGCAACAAACATATAAGGTGTGCGTATACAAGTATACCATAACACGCGGTATACAACAGGTGTATGTAAACGTATATGTGTATATATACATACAGATACCATAGACTGTACACTGTATACTAGATACTTTTCACTATGTACTATATGAGCCTTGTTATACACCCTTATAATATACAGCGCATATTGCTCGATATGTACTGCACAAAACAACATACAGTATTCTGAAATAGTGTAGTGTCACTAGAAATAGAATGGAGTAGACAAAATAGAATAGCTTACAGTAGAATATTCGAGTCTTGTGCTTGCATTCTTGTCTATTCTGTTCTAGTATATTGCATTAAGCATGTACTTTATAGTTTCAAACGTACAGTATATGCCCTTTGCAATAAAGCACCTAGTCTAAATACATCTTTTGAAAATATGTACATAGGCAATATATACTATACAGAAGAACGTACATAATACACACTATATAGTATGCAAACTATGGTATATAGTTTATAGCATGTAGCATGTGACACATAGCATACTATGTGATAAAGAAACTACTTGGAGGATCATGCGACTTAGTGCGCAAGCTTTGGTACCTCAATGGTGGTTACAGTGTCATTATCCAGTCCCGTGATCATTTAAGTATGGTGCCGTGCTGGTCTCAGAAAAGTTGGAAGCTGAGGCCTCCCGGAGAGCCAAACAGGCGGGGAGCCTGGCATTCGGACTGCGAGATCCGGTTCCCGGGTTGACCCAGGAATTCCGCTAGCTTGCTCTTTTTGCAGCAAGCTCTACTTGACAGAGCATAGGTTCTGAGCGGCCATGTTATATTCTAAAGCAGGGGCCTGAATTACGGTTCACGCTTTGAGGCTTTGGACTGCCGGGAGCCTTTGTGGAGGGTACCGGTTAGGACGCATGGTTGGGCTTACTAGAGTGACTTTCGGGGGAGCTATATGTCATGGTGGTCTTAATCTTTAGGCTGGGGGTCTGGGTTATATTATGTAAGGGCCCCTACATTACCTGCTCTCGAAATGTTGGAACTGGGCGTAATGCCAGCGCGGCCATATTGGAGGAAGCCGGGTCGCCAGGGCAAGCTTCTAACCTGACTCCATTCTGACCGGAAGATAGCAGACATTCCTATGATTGTGTCGCATTCATTGCTTTTGATACTCCTTGCTACTTTCGCGCTGTTTGTATGCGCAGATCTGACAAAGACCGCCTCGAGCCAAGGCTGTCATGGAAGAAGCGATGATTCGCTGAGCTGCGGTAGTTCCGTAGAGAGGACATGTTCCCCTTCGTCTCACGGTTTGGAAGTCGTAGTAATTGGTTGTAGACACCGAATTATCGCGATTAATTAACCTCAAGTGCAAAGCCAGCCTTGGAGGCCCCTCTAAGATACCCGTTTCCACCTCGTCCAAATCGACAGGAGTATACCGGAGTTATAGCTGCAACTACAGCTATTTGAAGAACGGCCGCCCCACAGTTGGTGGGAGCTTGACCGCTTATCGATTTCAAGTGTGAGCTTCTGCACAGTCCACCGGGCATCATGTTTTTCGATGATGCGCGACTTCGTGCAGAACTTTTTCAATAAACTCATTTAAGGAGCTGCCGCCATCAAGAGTGTATTCTGGACGGCAGATCACTACCTGTTCCAGGTTCGACGCATGTGGGGACCTCTCTGTCTCAAACTTAGACGGTGCTGGGAGCCTACACAAGGCCCACCAGCTTGCATTCTCGCAACGGTTCCCCTGTGCGAACCTATGCAGATGACCTTCAGCAGCGATGAATTGTACATATACTTATCGCCGCTGCACGTCTCCCTGCCACTCGCAAGGTTCGTTTTCACGCTTCGCATGCTTGGCTGCCAGACCAGTTCACCAGCAATTCACCTAACCATGTGTTGACAATAACTTTGTTCATGGAAAGTCTTCAAGGCAAGAGACATGTGGAGATACAGGAGCCTTGTTCGACAGCTGGTTGCCCAAGGAACAGCTGCTTCGAAAAAACTTGTCTTTGAGTGCGTCATGCATAGGCGTAGCCGTGCAGCAACAGGTGCATATACAGGCAGAGTATATGTGTAAGTCTTCGTACATATTCTACAAGGTTATGTGTGCAGTAGAAAACATGTTGTGTATACGAGCTCCGTTTGTCTATCTGTCTCTCTGCCTGCCTGCTTCTCTCTGTCTATGCTCTTTATACGTGTGTGTGTGTGGATATGTGCGTGAATATGTATATGTTAAGTTCAGACATGCGTATGAACGTGTGTATATCTATACATGCATACCTGCATGCATACATACATACATACATACATACATACATACATACATACATACATACATACATACATATGCTAGCCTTCACCGGCTACAAGTCACATTCACGGTACATTCGGGCTCTTTGCGTGCAGATTGATCCTCCAAGAGGGCAGCTTTTGCATTCTGCTTGCACTTGCAACTCTGACTTGTCCTGGATTTGGAAAGAAGTTGTCCTGTGTGAGGAAGGTGCCCTTTGCGTACATACCTGGCTCGCAGCCACTGCTGTTTGTCCCCGTTCCTGTCACCTGCTCAGTGCGGGCTGCTTAGTTTCTCGACTTCAGATGCTTGGTGTGGAGTTCGCGACTTCGCTTCGGAGACTCGGTGTCCTGAATGGGTCCTCAGTGGTGGTGACAGCTTGTTCATCAGTCAATGTCTTCTCTCTGATGGATGAGTGCTGTTGAGTAGCAAGGCAATCCAGGGCCGAAACGAAGCTTCGGACTTGGATTATCGGGAGCACAGACTTCGTGTTTTCTGCATCAGGAGCAAAGGTGGCTAGGATGCAGATGCCGAGCTTCATCTTCGTAAGCCTGCACCCGAACCAAGTGACACAACCTTGTTCAATGTTTAAAGCCCTGCTGTACGAACTGCCTCTCAACACCGACGCGTGCCACATGCAGAATCACTTGCTGCAGGCTGCGAATTAAAAGCTAACTTTCATGGAATTGCAAATTACTGCTATGTTAAGCTTTCAATAGCTTGTGGGGGTCAAATATAGATGCCTAAATACTTAAATAATTACCAATGCTATTTTGGGGGTTCCTTACTATAGTTGTAGTATAATCGGTCCCAAAACCCTAGTCCAATGATTAAGGCCCCTAAACCCTAAACCCTTACAGCAGCCCTTTAAAGGAACCCTATGAAACCCTATTCTAATTCTTAAGGCCTCTTTTTTTCGGTGAGAGAAGGTACCCTAAACCCTAAACCCCTAAACCCCAAACCCCTAAACCCCTAAACCCTAAACCCTAAACCCTAAACCCCTAAACCCTAAAGCCTAAACCGCATCGCTCCGAGAAGCGAGGCGGCGGACGCTCCAAGCAGCCGGCACCCTCCGGAAGCGAACCTCCCCACAGCCGCTGCAGGCTCGGATGGACCCGGGCATGCCGCAACCTTTGGAATGAAAAAAGTATGCATATCTGTTAGAGTCAACGCAGGGAACACAAAATTTCCCAGCATGGCGCAGATTTGTTCCCAAGAGCTCCTGGGGTATGCCAGAGAATGTCGGCTGGGCAGTTGCGAAGTACATGATTTGTACCTATATCATAGCCATCTCTATATCTACACATCTGTATCTATATCTATATATATATATACACATATCTACATATCTATATACCTATGTACCTTCATGTCTAATACCATCTATATATCCATTAACTTTTTCTAAATAGCAATATACCTCTATGCCTACATACCGATATTTTTTGTTTTTTCTATGCAACTGTAAATCTAAATACATACCTTATACACATGCAAAAACATATATGCACATGTGCTTATATCTATGCCTCTATATATATATATATACACATGCAAAGATACATATACCCACATATACTTGGGATGGCCAACAGATATTCCCGACCGCCAGGCTGGGGCTTATGTGATGGGCGGAATACATCTCGACGGTGGTTTGAAGGCTCGGCTGCGGACCCTAAGAATTTAGGATTTTCGGGTTAGGGAGTGCCTTGGCGGCATCGTCAGCCAACTTGGGTCAGGCAGACATGCTCAACTGCACTCGATCACGGTCTTGTAAACATACTATGGTCACAAGGTTTAGGTTTGAAGATCGCTGTTGTGCACCTCTCAGAGCAGAGAGACTCGTTTACCTTCCAGCCAGTGTTCTGCCAAGTGATATTGGATTCGGACAATGATGATGGCTGTGGGGAAAGTCCAAAGCATGACATTGATTATGGACGACGATGATAATGATGCTGTTGGTGATTATGACGATGATGAAAAGCGTTCCTGCGATGATGAATATGGTGACGGTAAACGTGATGCTACTGTACGAGCGCTCGCCTGGAGCCGCCTCGAAGCTGCTGTCCAGGTCCCGGCAGAGCAGCGGGCGCTACTCTCGCGCACTGTGCTCGGATTTGGGTTGGATTCAGCCCCGAATTTGAGTTGAGCAACTCCCCGAATATCCGCAAGAAGGGCATGAAGTGGCATGCGCATTATTTTCAGTCCTCTGCGAGGTCGGAACTACACGCTCAGACCACTTAGCTCTGTAGGAGCTCTGGGACCATGGAAGGCCGGTGCTTCGTGGGCTTCTGGTAGAAGTGTTCGGGGCATCTCTGCTCTGACACCTTCCGAGGGTTCAGCTCGAATTCACCGAGCGCAGCGGACTGGCTCTTGTTTCGAGGTGTGAGGTCCGGAATTCGGGATTTGAGGGGAGAAGCGGGCAATCCGGGAATGGATTTATTCGTGTCGTTGGCTTGTATCAGGTTTGGAACGAGTCTATAACGTTGATCTGAGGGTGACCCGTGCGCTTGGCATGCATGAGCTTCCGTCGTTTTTGACATCGTTTTTTCTGTATCCCTAAGGGTCCAAGTACCTAATAACCATATATTCTCCCGAATATATTATTGGGTCCTTTGGACCCTTAGGGTATGGTGACGGTGTGACAAGATGGAACTGGGGCCAGGCGAGTCTAGAGCTCGCGTGAGTCCGTGGGTGCTTCGGTGACCGAAGTTGCAATCTGTGGCTGAAGCGAGAATCTGCAAGCGCCTACGCAAAGGTGCTGTTGGAAGTTAGACTCCCAACCAAAGTTGAGACTCTGACCCCCGCCCAAATCCCAAGAACGAGAAGCTTGTAAGCTTTCCGATGCCAAATAACACTAGACATCTTTTGCATCGAAATGTTAGAACAACGCGATGTAATCACATTCCAACCGATCGTGTGGAAAGGCACCCTGTCTCCTTCTTTGCTATTTTGGCCACGGGCAGGTTCAGATTTTCGTTTGCTGCGACACAGTCATGATGAGTCACAACTCTGCCACAGGTCCTGGATGTTGCATGGCAGCAACCGGCCCAGCAACGTTTCCGAAGCTTTGATCGTTTCTCGCCTGGCCTGGCCGGGTCAGACACTTCTCGCTTCCTGCCCTGCTTTAATTAGTCGGCGTGCTGCTGTCGTCACCGCGAGTACTAGCTCCCCGCGCTATGCCAGAGCAACTCGCTGCCTGTCTCGCGCCGTGCTTGGCTCCTTGCATGAGGCCCGCAGCTGCCTTCATTGTTAGCATGATTGCGCCGGCCTGAGAGTCGAGTCCATGCCACCGGACGGCCATTTGTTGCTTTCCATGTTAGCTTCGCAGTGTCCGACGCATCTCTATGGATCTGCCTGGGCTCTCCCTAAAGGCCCTAAAGCTTCGTGGGACCCTATGACCTGATTCTGTGAGATCTGTGGGTGGCCAAGGTACATGCAAAACTGCATATGGCCTGGAGCTCAGACCCCTGATCTTCAGCGATGACTTCGCACTCGCGTTTCTACCTTCCGTCCCCGCAAGATGAAGGACCATCCCGGAAAGAGACTTCAGTCTATAGCTTCCGAGTTAAGAGCGACCCTCTTAGGCTGCTTTGACGGCTGGCGTGCTCTTCGTGTTCCTGGTGTTCCCCACCATGGAATTGGTAGTTCTCCTCATCGGCCGGGTAGCCTGGCTTCCACAGGGCTTCTGGTCTTCAGGCTGAGCAGGCCGCCCGAACTTGATCGGAAGTTCGATGTCTCTCACAAGTGCCGGGAGACTTTGCTTGAGTTTTGGGGCATGCCTCGGAAAAGGGCCTAACATGCAGGGATTGTGGCAGCGGCCATTTGGCGCGGCGTGCGCTGGCAGTCTGTTGTGTCCGGTGCCCAGTGTGAGGGCCAAAGGGTTGGGCAGATTTGTTCTTCGACACATCCCAACAGCCGACAGCATGTCCCGACGGCATTTTTACTGCTAGCTGCTAGCGCAGGGTCCGAACCGGCCCATGTGATGACACGGATGCTCCTAGCGGATTTGGACTTCTGGACCGGAGAGAGATGCGTTGCATGCGATTTGTTTGACAATTTGACGGAGTCATGTAGGGCTGCTTTTCGTAGATGAAAGCTGGAACTGATCAGGTACTGCGCGCTTCTGCCTATATCCTTTTTTTGGTTTAACCAAATATATATATATATATATATGTATGAATTTTTATAAGGTATCCCCGAAAAGGAACTACAATGGAGACTATAGGTAGTATCAAACGGTCAGATCGAAAAAAGCAGGAAGTGGGCTTCTCCTCCGCCTGAATCCGAAAAATGGCGGAATCGGTTCCAGTGCCCATCAACTTCACTGCCGTGCTGGATGTTGCCACTGGTGTCTCGCATTCTCTACTGTATATACTCTAACCTAATATACTATACGATGTCATACTATACTATAGTGTAGGATAAATAATCCCTCGCTGTCAGGTTCTGGACGTGGTGGCCTTTCTGGAAGTTCCTACTTTGTGTTGGAGCACTCTCCCCAGATACTGCTAGACGCAAGGCAAGCGAGAAATGGAAAGCACCCAGTCAGCTGGCAAACACAGGAACCCTAAACCCTAAACCCTTTGTTGAGCTCTGCTCCGACGGGAGTTGCTCTGGCTGTGAGGGGTTTTACTAGGGCATCGTAACCTAGTGGTTTGGGAAAGCAGCAAGCAACGGCCTCAGCCAACTTGGCGTTCGACCTAACTAACCAGGCAGGTGGAAAAGAGGTGTCAAACAACAAAAACCTAAACCCTGAACCCTGAACCCTAAACCTGGTTTCGGACACCATGTTCTCTGATCTGGGGGTTCTTTTTTGGGCGGTGTGGGTTAAGTTCCCATGAAACCCCTAAACCCTGAACCCCTAAACCCCTAACAATAAATGACTCGGAGATGATGTCAGCGAGCGGCAGCTGCTAAGTGTACAGCCGCCACAAGACTGAAGGTTGCTCGTTTGACCAGCGTTCTTTCCAAAATTGTCCGGAGATGGTCTGGTCGAGCCATAGTCATGGTGCGTTTCTCTTGTGCCGCTTACTCTGGGAGCTTTATTTCCCGGTGCCTTAGAGCTGTTCCACATCCTGTCATGAGGTAGGCTCAACCGGAGTCCACTCAGTGACGTCGGATTCATGGAAACAATCTAACTTGATTCGCTCGGATCCGTTCAAGACCGGAAGCCTGCAACCAACATACGAAACTCTCAAAAACAAGCTCGGCTGATCGCCGCGGCTGAACCGCCAGGCTGCACAATGCCTTGATCGGCTGCAATCCGACCATTTTGAGCAGGGCACAGCCTCGCCATACATGGGTAGTTCTCTAAATTAGGGTCCCTTTAGGGGTCCTTTTTATAAGGGTGCGTACTATAATGGGGACCTAAAAAGGGACCCTAATTTAGAGAACTACCCACATGCATAATTACATCAAGCATTTTTCCTGTCCAGGTTTTGGTGCATGTTTGAAATGGCTGCTTACTTGCACAGCCGAGCGGGCAGTTCGGCAAGTGTGACTGTCCGCTCACCACTAGCCGGAGTCATCGTGCTTTCTGGATCGCGGTCTTCCCAGCAGTGTGGGGTATGGTGGTGATGGTGGTGAATCCCTGCACTCAGTTTCCAGGCCCACCGCCTCAGTCTCACAGGCTTTCCGAGTAGCAGAACCTGGCAGGAGGAACAGAGGCTTATATACACAAACCAGAAAAACAGCACCAATGTTCGGAAACCTGACCAAGCCCAGGCGGCTTCTTTGGGAACGGCGCTAGGGGGCTCGCTTTGGCCGCGTCCTCTGCCACTGCAGTCGTGTTGGTTCTACCCCGGACGGCCCGGGCAATTGCAGAGTTTGACGTTGATGGCATGTGTGGAGATTTGATCATCCAGGGCGTTTAGGGTGTAGGGTTCAACTGGATGTACCAAGAAATACAGAAGCATGCATGCCTTTTCTTGGGGGAAGTCTCAGCCGCTTCATCCATGAGGCAGCACAGCTACCATCCGAGCCAGCTGCTTAGCAAGATGCAGGCGGGGCCGATGCACGGCATCTGGTGATACGTATTGCCATTGCAATACAGAAGCATGAGGCTGGCGAGAGTCATGTTCATGCCATAAAAAGTCCAGAGCCTTGCTTCCGGGTCCAGCAGGGGTTCTCCTGTTTCACTCTCTCAACATTGGCGACCTCTAGTTACAGCGTGAAACAAGAGACAAGAGGCGTGCCACGGCATCTCCTGACAGGTCTACGAAAACATCAGCCCAGCCAATGCAGGGCCCTCAATGCGCTGGGAACAACGTAGGGCATGTAGTACTTCCCAACATGGGTGGCGCAAGCTCATTCGAAACCTTGGCCGATGACTTACAGTCGTGTCTTTGAAGGGCGGTCTGATCGCGAAACCTCGGCCGGCTCTGTCTTCCTTTGTGGTCGATGTGAGGCGACAGGGCTTCGCCTACAGGATGCAGGCCAGATCAGCTTTGCTGTGGCCTCAGAAACCACAGCTCCTGCCGTTTTGGCAGTTGGTTGACGCTCCAGTGCAGCCATTTTGAGACAGTCCAACCACTGGAGGCCACAGCAGTCGGCGTGCATCGACAGATGGTACAACTGCCACATTTTGAAAAAGCCTCTGCTGCCGGCCTTGTTCGGAAAGTGCAGCTTCAGATTTAAGACGGAGAGGCTGCCTCGGGCTCAGCACCGGCTGTGTGTTTGGATTGAGTTTTACTGTGGGGCATCCGAGCTCTGAAAACAGGAAGCGCTACGTTGTAGGCCCTTGCTGGGGTGGGGTTCGTCGCACGAAGCCTGCCATGATCTGCCATGTGCATGTGCTGATGTCAGACTGGATGTCTCAAAGACGGAGCCACATTCTGCATCGCACCTGTTGTCGCCGTTGGCGAGAAGGACATTGTGTGTCAGTGCTTCGTTTACAGTTTATCACTGCAGCCCGTGCAGACATGTGCAGACTCTTGTGTGCGTGGCGGCTCTGGTTGCCACTCATGCTGTTCTTTGTTTGGCTGCTACGTACTTCGCTTGCGCTGCTCACATTGAACACATCTACGCCTCGCACATTCGTCCATGCATATACTTCGTTGATCTAGGTTAAGTTAAGTTAATGCCTAGAATGAAGAGGAAGAGGTGTTGCTTAGAGGCCTGTGCTTTGAAGCTATGTACACGTTGTCTTGCACATTCTTGCATCTAGTTTAGTCGTGTCGCATTGTGTGCATGGAAGTATCACTACACGCACGGGTAGGCTACATGTTTTGGGCATGAATGTGCTACGGCCATATCTCCATATTTAGAATGCGGTATCTACAGATCTTTGCCGCACTTACAGTATGCACAAACATGCGGTGTATGCTAGCAGATGCCTGTCTCTGTACCAAAGACCTTTGAGTCATACGAAATCCGTATGTGACAAGCAGAATCAACCCATGCCACATGCACGTATGTGTGGATGCATGTAAGTGTGTATGCTTGTAGACATATTTGCATGTATGCATGCATGCATGTCATGCATGTATGTTTGTACGTCTGTATGAATTTCTGTATGTAGGTGTCTGTGGTCGGTTTGCGTGTCTGCCTGTCTGTCGGTCTGTCGGTTTGCCTGCCTGCCTGCCTGCCTGCCTGCCTGCCTGCCTGCCTGCCTGCCTGTCTGTCTGTCTGTCTGTCTGTCTGTCTGTCTGTCTCAGTTCTGTCAGTTCTGTGCGTCCGTCCAGTCCGTCCTAGGTGCGTGCGTGAGTTGTGTAGGTATGTAGGTATGTCTGTAGATATTAATGTATATCTGCGGTGCATGTTTGCGTGCGTCTGTCTATATTCGGCCATGAGTAGGATGGCCTGCGGATCCCGGCAAACATGTCCCAGTACGATCTCTTCATGGTCGGCCGGGCTCTAAGAACTTGATACCATCAGAGTGATCATCGGAGGTGCTGCAGTGTGCGGTTGGGCAAGCAAACTGGTAGTCTTCGTAGTCACACAACTGTAGCTGGCTGGTGCTACCATCACTTAAAATGCTGTCAACACCGCCTGTGCCTGACAACCCGTGTCTCCAAGCTTTGCACTTCAAAGGCGTCGACTGCTGCGAATGTCCCGGGGAGTTCCGCTGTCCGCCCGTCAGCTTCGTATGACATTCTTCCACCCTAATTCTGGACACCAAAGAAACGCCGCCCCGGCGCGTCTCCACCAGTCTCTACTAGTAAATCGTGAGAGTGCAGCTGCTCAACCGGATCACAATGCGAATCTGTTCCGAGCTGTGCAGCAGGCCCTTTAACATCGTCTGCAAGTATGAACTAAGTCATAAGGTTTGCAATTATGTGAACACCGTATGTAGCTGATCTAACGAGTCAATCGCTTTTGCTAAGACTCCAATCATGTGGCGCATGTGGTCGTACTGTCAAGGCAAGGACGTTGCCTTTTTAAAATGCAGGTATGCATGCGCTTAAACAGTAGTATATATATATATATATAATATGTATAAACAATCACAAGCTGTTTCGTGTTGCATGTGACTGCTCCATGCAGTTATTGCGCTTTGTATTGATTATAGCAGTGTTAGCCGCCATGGATCTAGACAACTGGGATGTCGCGACCGTGGGCCGCTGGCTGGAAAATGCTGGCTACGGTGGTCCCTCGGATTCCGATTACGGGAGTCGCCCCTGTGCTGAGAATTTTCTGGATCGTGAGAACAACGATCAACAAGTGTTGTCGGCCATGGGTTACATTCGCTTGTAGACCTGGCCAACAGGTACTGGCCTTCAAACACAAAGATCGCAAGTTCCTGGAATCAGAATTTGTGAAAGTGAGCTACCTCGTTAAGGCTTGGTCGAGAAGTTCCAACGCGAACTCATCGACGGCCAAGCTATTCAGCGCCTTTCGGTGTCGGACTTGCTGCCTGACTCATCTTAGTGTTCGTGGCTTTCTTGTTTTTGGTTCGCGGCCGGGCTATGTTTGTTTCTCTCTCTCGCTCTCTCTCTGTCTGTCTCTCTCACACTCATACACTTGCATAATCTTGTGTAGATGGGTTGAAAAGCTTACACCTTTCTGTGTGCTTGTTTGCACCGGTGCAAATCTCTCTCCGCACATTTGGGTGCATGCACAGGCATAGATCTGAGCCGTGTATGTCAACCTAGGCGTCACTATGCAGGTATGTACGTCTGTAGGTGAGCTCGTGTGCATGTGTGTACGTATGTGTCCGTATGGGTCGCTACGCACCAGCATGCCGTGTACGGCTTCACACACGTTGTGCCTGCATGCACGCATGCATACATGATATGCAGGTGTGTGTGTGTGTGTGTCTCTTCACCTGCCAGTCCACATCCGGTTCAAGAGGAAGTAGAGTGCCTCGCTTGTTCCGGAGTGCAGATACGATGCCACGACACTGCATCCTGAATATCGCTCTCGTTGCATCTCCCTGCTCCGCGCTCTGTGTCCATCTGAAGCGCGACTGTGAGCCGAGGAGGCAGATCGACATCCCGCTGGGCCAAGCCACTCGAAGGTTCGCAAAGTTAGGATGATGATAATATGATGATGATAATGATGATGATGATGATGACGATGTTGAAGAAGAAGAGCTTCGGATAAAAAACTTCTCTCTCGCTCTATGGCTGCTCATTGGCTTCAGTCTGCTGCGTGCTAGCAATGCTGATGCAGAAGGCAGGCATTATAAAGAGGCGACAGGCTCTGCAAGAATCGAACAATCGCCGTCGCTCCTTGACTGGACACTGTTGCCTACGATCACTCACACTGTCCGTAAATTTCGGTTGTATATATATATATACACACATATATCTATATGGAGACGTTTTCAGAGGTAAAGGGATCCCGACCCAGGCGAAGAACTTGTTAGCTGCTGTCGCAGAGCTGCGGAGCTGCTCGGACGCATATCGCTATGAGACGAATCATACTGTGGTCGTGATAGCGCGGTAAGATTGCAGCGTGGAATTCCCTCGCAAGATGTGACCAACTGTTCCAACCAGCACATGATACATAATTAACAGTCACAAGCAAGTTCTCGCAGCAATCCTGGCCTGACAATGCACTGCACAAATCTTCACCCCATTGGCCCCTGCCAACTCTGGCTTGCGAGGCATGCAACGAGGAGCCCAGCGACATGCCACGTGGTCCACAGGCGACCCACCGCCACCGCCGCCGCCGCCGCCAGGAGCGAGCAGCTCGAGGGCTAATGGGGGGATCAAATAATTGAATGTGCAAAATAGCGACCTTGTGTATGAGTGCTTAGGTTCGAACAAGCTTCGCTAGAACACTTGACTCGGAAGTATTCAAGGCGGCAGCGGCTTGCTGTGCGTGAGCGTCCACTTTCAAGGCTGCGGCAGGGGCATCTCTAGTCTCGAGTCTCCTCATGTCAGGACCGGCACCGCCTGCCGCACCACCTGCCACGGAGGCATCTGGGAAAACCGTGGACGGTTCGGGGACAGGTATGGGGCTGAGTTTTCGGCGCTGCCATGCATTCGGAAAGGGCTAGACGGGACTCCGTTTTGAGTGCTCGGGGAGAGCCGAAAAGGAGTCTGCCGGTACCGCGGAAGAGTATGGCCGAAGGCTCTCTGAGTCTTCCAGATCTACAGCCGTTTCCGACCGCGGTCGAGTTAGCTCTAGTTAGGCTTGCTGGGTGCAATCGCTGTAGGAGCTTGACTGCTTTTTGATTGTTCAGCCCAGCGCTGTGTTCGGGATGAGGCCCTGAACCGCTCCTGGTTTGTCAGCCAGGCTTGCAAGGTCGTCTTGCTGATGGGACCTCCTGGCAGCGGGAAGTTTCCTGGCAGCAGCCACCGTGGCAGCCCGACCTGGGGTTGTCATGCGAACTTATCTTGATCAGTTGTATAAGCTTTTGCGGACGAACACGCAAGAGCTCGCAGAGAAGCACGACTCCGCAGTTCATCGCTAGTGTCAGGAGTCGGGCTCAGATCTCCGTAGACGCGGAGCTCAAGCTTACGTGTTGCTGTAGGGCTTTCCCGCGTCGTCCAGCTAAACTTTGCATCTATACATTTCATGTACGTATATACCACTTTCCTCAACCAGAATCGCCCCCCCCCCCCCCCCCCCAAAGTAAAAGGCTAGGTTCCCTCCCACTGTAATCTGAGGTCTACCCTCGGAGATGCGCTGGCGAACAGGTTCAGTGTGGCATGATGGGGGCTGAGAGTTCGGTATTCAGCCGCGTTTTCTACTGGCGTCATAGGTAAAGGCCCGCCGAAAGAAAGGTTTGGTCTCGAAAGGAGGGTGGCAGAAAGGATGTTCGGTGTTGTGTGCGCACACCTGTGCAAGATGGTTCCTGCCAGCCACGCAGAAGCGTGCACACCCGCACCTCGAACATCCGACCTCAAAGTGGACCACGCAAGACTTGGATAGATGAAGAAACCCAAGATTTCATCGGCATGGAAAGGGTCTCGCCTCTCAACAAGACCGCCAAGTCGGCTTCCGTCAGACATTAGAATTCACAGCGTGTGAGGTTCCACGGTGTACATATCGATCTTGGGCGCACAATGCGCAGTGACCCAGATGAGATCAAATCTCCTCAGGCACTGCAGGGTGGGCTCCCATGGCTTCTTCTGTAGAGCTGCGATGGCTTGAGCTTTACAGGTAGTCTCAGAGACCGACTTCTGAAGGCGGCTCCCGAGAATCTGACTTCCTCTTCTCAGTCATTTCGGGATCTCCTAAGCCAGCTGATGGTCGTAGCAGCGTTCAGCAGCATCCACGCCCCTTCGAAGCTCGGTTTCTGCACTTGCAGGCTATGATGATGAATGCCATTCTGGCCGAGATGGAGGCCAGGTCCAGCATTTCTTCTCGACGCATTCCGGCTTATCCACGCTCGTCCTGCGGACTGAAATCCGACACGGTTGCAATCCATTGCTATGCTTTTCTGGTGTTGCGGCAGGTAGAAGCGCACACAAATCCTTCGCTTCTGGTCCTGCCAGAAACATCGACGACCTCTGATGAACTCTATGTAGAACCCCCGCCCCCTCACCCTCTCACGCACGCACACACACACACACACACACACACCTACCTTCCTGCATAGACTCAGACACATACATGCATACATACATACAGTACATGCGTACATGCATGCATACATTCATATGTACAGAAAGACAAGTGCACAATGCATGTCGTGTTTTCATCCCAAAGCTTTCGCGGAGAGGTAGGCCAGCAGAAGCTGGAAGCTGGCGACGGACCGCACCTCGTGTTTGTCAACGGCTTCCCGCGCACCGCGGTAGATTTTCTATAGGACCCAGCTTGCGAAACAGATTTGCCTGCAAGCTGGAAGATAAGGCCACTTTGTCTTTGTCGTTCACGGCACTTCATGGTTTTGTTGGGATGGCTAGCGGTCGATTGTTTCAGCCCATGTCTGTGTCGTCTCTGCAGTGATCCGTCGAGGCGATTTCATCGAACAGGTGTAGTTTTTTGTTTGACAGTGTTTAATGCGCGATGTGCTTTTCGTGTTATGAGGGAGACAGCACCATCACGCTGCAATCAGGTAAAGATGATGGCTACCACTTCTGGAATGGCCTGGATGCAGTTCCCAAGCACCCTGGTGAGCTTTCAGGCTTACTGTGCAAATGAAGCTCACGGGAATGTTGCTATGAAGTTGAAGATATGTGCAACGCAGGATTTGAGTAGCCTCACTGCTTCATGCTCCGGAAGACTTCAGAGAGCCAACAAGACGCGACTGCGAGGCAGCCCACTGCTTCCCACAGCGAAGTAAGCAGCTACAGCGAGCAGTTTGCTGGTAGAAGCCACCTTAGAGGCCTTCGCTCTGCCTCGTGCTGGAAGCACCGGATGACGTGCTCCGGGCACGTGCGGAACAGCGTAGCCGGGCGCCACACGACCTCGAGGAGTTGTCCGATCACGCTGCACATTTGGGAGGTCTTTCCGTGAGAATATGACTGACTATTAGGGACAGGTCCTGTTTTCTACATCGGCATCGTCATAACATGTCAGAAGTAAGTCATCTATCAGCCCTGAATCCGGGAAACAGTCTGACATCAGAAGCTTCACCTTGCTGGACTCCAGGAGAAGTTCGACGACAGACTGGATTATTTCCGAAAGGAGACAGCCAAGGCACACAGCTGACGTGTAGGATCCATATATACACACCTCGAGGCTCAGAAATCGAGGTGCTGAATGGGTGTCGATGATTGCAGAGCGCGTGTACTCGTGCGCTTTGTGTGTGTGTGTGTTTGTGTGTTTCTGCATGCATGTGTGGGAGTTTGCTGGAGTCCGCCTGCACGACAGAGCTTATCACGAATGTCACCGGGAGGGGGCGGAGGGGTAGGTGGGGCGTGTGAGTCGGCGTGTGAAGACGCTTCTTTGATTGCTCATTGTGGTGTCAACATGCCTGCTGCAAGTAATGTCGCACTTGGCATGAACGGTGGGCGGTTGGGGTCCAGCTCGAAGCATGTTAATTGCAGGTCGTCAACAACTTCCATGACACCGGCCGCACACGCTATATCGATGCCACTGGCTCACCATCCCTTATGGAGAGCGCGGCAGCGCGGCACATGCAACTGGGGTGGATTCAGTGGGGGACACACTGGGGATCTGTGATGAGACTGGGCGATGCCTAGGCCTAAGACTTCCTACGACTTGTTGGTGGTGGGAGCACACACTTGCGGATGCATGCGTGCGTAATGTATAGTCTCACCTTGAATTCATAAATACGCCCCATGTATGTACAGATCTATCTATCTCCCTCTGTATATAAGTATGTATGTGTGTGTATATATATATATATACATACTATACATATGCATACACACGCAGAGTATGTCAAGCCCAAAGTCGAAGTTGTCGTTGCCTTCCGAGGAGGCCCACTTTGGTCTTCGCTTGCGGGAAGCCTGAACTGTTGGAGGCTGCCGCCACCAAGCTTTTGCTTTGCCTTAGAGGATGTCTAGCTGCGCAGATACTCCAGCAATCGCCGGGGCCGGGGCCGAACAAAAACTGTGGAAAGAGTATCCCCTTTGTATACTACATGACTGTGCCCCAAAGCCCTACTGTAGCCACCAAACCGCCAGGCACTGTCTGGGAGCCTTGCGGAGCCACGGCTTCGTTTCTCGGAGATTTGCCTTCCTTCTGCGACATCCGAGCAGGCAGAGCTGAGACGGCGAGCTTCATAGTCTCTGATGAAAGGACATACCTATAGTCTCCATTGCAGTT
>CAJNDV010031375.1:25612-37208 GCA_905221635.1 Symbiodinium sp. CCMP2456 | reverse complement strand
GGGGGGGGGGGGGGGGGGGTGGTCCAGCAGCGTTAGGCACATGGAGGGTTGGGAGAAAGTCTGCAGATTCGAGAGGCAGCGCAGTCTCTCCGACAGCAGCTGCGTGTGCGAGGTTCGACCCGTGGATCGAAGCCGGGATTCTATTCTTCAGTTGTTTTTGGGCTTTGTTTTGAAACAAGGGCAGCTGTGTAATACAGAGGCGAAGCAGGTTGAAGGAGATGAGACCATCGAAGACAAAGTCAAAGGTGCCCCCAGCGTATAGATAGAACCTTTAAGGGTATGACCTGAACCTTGATCACAAACCGATGACCACAAGCAAGACTATATATTTAGGGTGCGCATATCGGCTGCCTTGTGTTTCTTAACTTGGAGACCTTCGCCACGGACCCCGAATGTCGCTCCCTTTCCTTCCGGAGGATACCTCGGGCAACTGGTGCTGGTGGAAGGCTTTCCGCGAACTGCAGCAGATCTTCAGGCGGGTGAAGTGGGGGACCCTGCTCGGCCATTGGGGGTCTTGGCAAGTCCTACCCGGCAGTTCAGCGAGGGCTCCCACCGACTCGACCCAGCTAGAAACTGACCAACTCAAAATTCGACCAACAACAAACTGTGAAAATGAAACTGGCGCCCCTTGGGGTGTGCTGGGCCATGCCAGGCTTGGACAGGCATTGAGCCCGCGCCACTGCTGACTTTGGACTTCGATTCGGGTCGCTGGGCTTATCCCGAAGATCCCGAATTTCCATGGTTTCGACTTGGGAGTCAAAGTCCACGCGGAATGGCTGCGAAGCTGAACGCCACGCCGTTGCCTATCCTAAGCCCCCAAGCGCCAACCCGCGTCCTCACGAAGAAACATGGCAGCCTTTAACACCTGCCGTTTTTGGCTTTTGGTGACGGTGGACAGTTGGGCCCCACAAAGCTGTTTCCCGGTTAAAGTGACGGATCCCTTTTTTCTCACAACCAAGCCTGAATTCTGTTTGCCGGATAGATGACGTTAACTGATGATTCTAAAGCCGCTGAAACCATAAACCATCAAACTTAGATCGACTCGCTGGCTTGGCCGCGAAGGAACCCTAAACCCTAAACCCTAAACCCTATTGGCCTCAAAGGAAGACCTGACATGCCTTGGTCTTTGAGGCCTCCATCTCTCCGGCTTTGTGCGGAGCTTTTCCGATGCATCGGCATCGACCGTCGCGGCGGTACCTTTGATGCACTGATTAAGAGGTTTTAGAAAGCAGTTGTTTCAACATAACTTAGATTTCACATCTAATTAACTTTATGTTGAATCTCATCGCTCATCCTTGAGCTTCAAGGACTTTGACTTGACTCTCTTGAATCATAGGGCTTCGACTCGTTGAGCATGTTCTTGTCCAGGCTTCTCGAGCTTCCCGGCTCTGGACAGTTTTATGTGGAGCTTGCTAGGTTTCTAACTTCTGGCACAGAGGGGCAGGGGACGACTGCGTTGGCTCAGCCGGCTGGTCAGGATCCAGGATTTTAGGCAGGGTTCAAAAAGGGTTCAGGTGATAATTAATAATTATTAACTAATAACTCACATTTAATAATTAAAATTTTCGGTCAATAATTGGTATGAATAATTCTGATCTGAGAGCTTCGTTATCGGGACTACCTCAGGTCACCAAGCTACTGCGGAGCTGCCAGCCGCTCCATGCAGCCGTACCCGAGGCCTCTGTGCTGCCCCATGGCCAGGTTTCAGAGAGCATTTCGGGGGTTTAGGGGGGGTTAGGGTTTAGGGTTCAAGGGGTTTGGGTTTAGGGTTTAGGGTTTAGGGTTTAGGGTTCAGGGGTTAGGGTTTAGGGTTTAGGGTTCAGGGTTTAGGGTTTAGGGTGTTAGGGTTTAGGGTTTACCTATAGTCTCCATTGTAGTTCCTGTTCGGGGTGACCTTATAGGATCCTAATTATAAAATTGGTTAAACCAACAAAAGTAACTACAATGGAGACTATAGGTAGGTCGGGGAAGTCAAGGTTCTGTTGCCCGCGGGATTTTTTGTCATGGCCCTTCTGTTGGAAACGAAAGCAAGAACAGTAGTGGCAATGGCAAGTTCTTGTTTGCAAACAGCCAAACCGCACCAACACTGATCATTGCGATTATGATTGCTGCAGGGTTTGACGTTCCGGTTTCGTGCTTCGGTTCGCCTCAGCCTTCTGGCTCGCAGTTGCTGCATTCCTCAGGGTTGCATAGCCTTTCTATCTCGAGATGAAGACGCAGACCTTGCAGAAGCCGAGCCCCTGAGCTTCCAGAACTAGCCTTGCAAGGCTCCTGAAGCACTGGCTCGGCGCTGCCCGATACACGAAGCTGGGCGAGTCTGGGGGTTTCGGGCTTGAGATGGTCATAGATTTCCGCACTGAGGCTTCAGAGTGGGCCTGCCTGTCGATTGAGACCTTGGAGCAAGGGGATTCTTGCAGCGAGGCTTTCAGAAAGCCACCCGAACCCTTGACCACGGATCCGGAAGTTCTGAAGATCGCAGACCCCCAATCTCACAATCCTTACAGCACCCCTTTTGATAAACTGAAGCCCTTAACCCAGTACCCCAGTTAGGTTAGGGTGTAAACACGGGCCAAACTAGTGGACGACCCCTGCTGTCGCAAGTTCAAGGAAGTGGTGGGATCCTGCCACCTTCGAGGCTTCGAAAACGACATACCTGGCCTACATGAAGAGCCAGGCCCGATAAGCAGGGGTTCGAGCATTTCTTTTCGACTTTGGGGCAAATGGGCTTGGGGGTGTGTGGTTATGCTGATATGTTTTGTGTGCGTTCCAGCACTTCAGACTAGGGTGGTTCATCTGGGTCGCGCTTTGCCAACATTATTGGGCAAGTTGCTTGTTGAAGTGAGACTTGTCGCAGACCAATTGTCCACCAACCCGCTCAGAAGTTAGCCGGATAAAATCGAAACAAAGTTCGACAGGCAGCTAGGATGCAATATTGCACCTAGCAGAACAAGAAGCAGAAGCAGAAGACTGATTAATCCTCACTCTGATCACCTATAAGCAGTGATTTTCACAGACGAGGTGTCCGCGCACAACACCTACGATCCGAGCTACTATATTCGCCCTTCGTCGAGCCCTCCACTGAAAGCCTGGCTTTGCTGGCTCGCGCATCTGCTCTACGCCGAGCCGCTGCTCGGCTGAGTCTCGTGGTGTTGCAGTTGTTTCTTGCTGCTTCCGCTGCTGCTGCTGCTGCTGATGCTGCTGCTGCTGCTGCTGCTGCTGCTGGGGCCGTAACCTCCTAGTCTGTCGGGCAGTCTAAGCTGCGGCAAGAATATGCTTCGTACCCGTGAGGTGCGCATGAGCCTACTGTAACGCGTTGTTGCAGGTACCAGAACTTCTGCACGACGGTGCTCAAGCGCTCGGTCGGGCCCTTGGCGCCTCCAAGCTCGGCCGGCTATACGAAGGCCACCTTCGAAGAGTGAGGTTTAATTAGGGTCGAGGAAGGCCGGCTGTGGGGACAGCCGATGACGTCGCATGTTGATGGCTCCGGTAGGGCCGTAGGGAACTGCCGACATGATTCGAACTTGCGGCAGAGACGCGTGCTGTGTGCCGTGATTGTTGAATCATCGGGAACCACCTACTAGTTGACACTTCCCATCTTGCGAGAGCCCGATACGCATGCACGAGCGGACAAGGTTTCGTTTCGTTGGACAAAAGCAGTTTGCAACTCGAGTGTGGATAAGCCCCATCAATTCACTCTTTCAAACTTTGCATGGGCTCTTTGGCCTACACAGGCTGGTCGCGCGCCCTTCACGGAGCAACCTGCCGATGTTACGCCAATGTTGGGTTTAGGGAGAGTTTAGGGTCTTTGGGGTTTGGGGTCTAGGACCCAGACTTTGGGCTTTACTGCAGGGTTTCGGGGGCTGGGGTTTGGTGTATATAGGGTTCAGGGGGAGCCTGCGAGAGCTCTGTCTGTCTTTGTCACCAGCAATGGCCCCAACAATCTATGATAACTATAATCTTATACAAACTGTTTCAGAATATGTAAAATACACAATCTAATACTATATAGTATTGTACCAATCATTAAAACCTCTCAGGAACCTGAACCGAAGAGCCTTTTTGTGAACTGAGGTCGGATGTTCAGGCTCAGCGAGGTATCAAAAGTAAAGTCGCTGTGCCATCGGATGCGCGGCTCGACCGGATTGGGCAGCCCCAGAATTCTGCTTGCAAATTCCATGGGCCTCGGCTGCTGGTGACCTGCTGGTGTTTGCTGGAAGTTCAGGACGGTCCAACATCGCTCGCATTGAGTCGGGTCTTGTAGAAAGTTGGCTATGGGCGGGTCTCGTGTTCGTCCAAACTTCAATGAAGCTACCGTCCAAGATTAAGCCGATGATGTCTTTAGATTTGAACATCCGACCAATACTTCCTCTGCAGGTCTTCCTCCATTCAAGATCTCGCGCTGTGGGGCTCGTAAGACGACCCTGAATGATGAAGAATGCGATGTGGTGATCGTGATGAGGAAGATGGCGGGCACTAGGTTTGCTGTTGTTCACCAGTCACCCCTTATGTTGTGTTGGACCTGCAGAGATGAGGCTGGCTGGTGTTCCCCTCGCATTTGTCGATGGCTGCACGGCGGCATGAAGCTCTGACGGAGCTGTAAGCTTCGTGTTCAGGGCTTCAACTTTTCGCCCGAAGCTTTGGACCCTTCAACTGTGTCATCACCGGAAATTCCACCTCAACTCCCTTTAGAATTCGGTGTACTGCCGCTATGACTACGTAGAAACCAAAGTCTGCAGGCAAAGAGATGGCTGGGCCCATTTGCAACGGATGCCTTGAGCGCAAGATTCTGCCGCGATTTGGCCACAGACTGTGGCCTAGCACGGGTAACCGAAGAAACTGTATAGGCTTGGCCCTAAGATGCTGCAAGCATTTGATTCATGAACGCTTCTGCAGAATCAAAACCCAGAGTTTCTAGAATCTCCTGCGACCACTCTACCTTGTTCTTAATCACGCGCCCTAACCCGTGGCTGCTGGCTCAGGCCTAGCAGCCTTGGAGGCAGCTGGATTGTCACCGCTGAGCCACTGAGCAAGAAAAGCACATAGCAATACATAGCAAGAAGAACTACGATGATGGTATTACTGCTACTACTATCTTCTAATACTACGACGACGAATATTACGACGACTAAAAAAACTAACCATGCCAAGAATAATAGTAATAATACTAACTATAAAGATAATGACAGCAGTAGCAATAACAATAACAATCATTACAATAATAGGAACAATTATGATAATAGTGACGATAACGTTGACTCGGCTTATGGTTGACTTGACCCTGAGGTTCCCTCCCACTTCGCGCAAATCGCAAATTGGGGGCTGCCCAAAACTGCAAAGTAATGAATAAATCTGTGGTGATCTGACTACGGCTTGTGGGTATTTATTGACTCTACAATATTCTATAGGTATAACACAAGGAGCCCTGAAAACAGTATCACCATGTATGTATGCTTCTTCTTGCTTAGAGGCATCACGCCGACATGTTTTTCACACTGGTCATCGTGAAACGAAACTGTGAGATTTCCTCCCCTTGCAGTCCAAGGCGACCCCAGGGCATTGATCTTCGGCATGGAGCAGGCTCCACGGGAAGTCGTAGCTAGGATCTGCAGATATGCCAAGGGCCCAATGTCTGCGTTTTTGTTTTACCAGCTGGCTGTTGTTCACATGCGGATGACAGGCATGACAGGCCAAATCGGAAAGAATCGGAAGATTCGTGTCACACGTACGACAAGCATGCATGATCCACGTAACTTGTTGGCCTGCGATAGCAAGGCAATGCAACCCGGGCACTTGCGGCCACTACCTCGCCTACATGTAGTAGAGCAGGTCTCACCTCATGCTTGTTTTGACTGCGGTGAACAAGACGAAGGTTCTCATGCCAATTCACGACATATGAAGTCTTACAGTAGCGCTATCCGTTTCGGAAGTTTGCTCATACAAGGCTGAAGGGGGATACATCATGCGGCACAGGTTTATGGTTTGCATGCGGAGCCGTAAGAGTCATCTCTGTGAGAGGATGGTGCCAATGCTGCGTCTCGAATCATGGAACTGCTCGGTCTGTACTATCGTCGCTTCCTGACGCTTGCTTGCCACTTCCTAGTTGGCCTGAGATTTACGGGGTCTGGAAGTTTATGAAGTTGAAGCTGCTGGGTCTGGCCACAAGGACAAGACATGGGCTTGTTACCCTTGTGACCAGGTGGTTTCAGTTGCTTGATTAACTGGTTTCATGAGTGCCGTTTGATCAGAACGCTATGAAGGGCACGACCCGAAGATGCTCGACTCCCGTAAACTCAGGCTCACTCTTTCCCAGCCCCCTTGCGCCCGTCCATCCCCCAACACCCTTTGCCGGCCCTTCCCGTGGTTATAGATTCTGGGTGACCGCGTTGCAATTTCAAGCCCGCGCAAGGATCGTCATGGGTGAAGCAGGGCCAGAAAGCAAAGCACCTTGGCTTTGAGCTGAACTGGGCAGGTGCAGTCTACTTATTGAAGCTTCGGTCCCGACATATCGCAACATTCGCGTCGACCGATGCCAGACCTTACGTTTCGCATCCTCGCGCAGAAGGAGCGAAGCAATGTTTGCTTGCGACAGCGTGTTATGTACATCTCTATATATATACATATATATATATATACATACGTATGTATGTATGTATGTATGTATGTATGTATGTACGTATGTAATGTAATGTAATGTAATGTAATGTAATGTAATGTAATGTAATGTAATGTAATGTAATGTAATGTAATGTAATGTAATGTAATGTAATGTAATGTAAGTAGTTGATAGGTACCTATCAGCCTATCTATCTATACCGTTAGCTGAAATTAGGCACAGATGCACATCTTCATAGCAAAGTATGGCTCGTTGCAGTGCCCCACCTCGAGTCTGCCCCCCGTTTGTGTCAAATCAGGCAGACCTCAGGGCCGCAGTCGTAAATCATGTCAAGATGACGCTACGAGCCTTCTGAAGTGTGTCCCCAGAGACTCCAATACCCCTTAATTAAGGAATATACCTTACATCATATTAGGGATCGTATTATAATTTGAGGTATATTCCGTAATTAAGGGGTATTTGAGTCTCTGGGTCCTGTGAGCAGGCCGGACCTTCGCCAGAGATCGACTGGATCTGGCATGCTCACACGACGTACCTAGCTTGCACCAGGGGGTATGAAACTGTGAAAGGCGGGAGAGGCAGCAGGTGTAGCGTCACAGTTTCCATGTCGAGAGTGCTGCCGTTTGTAGAAACTAGGTTGAAGTCTCGAGGTTATTTGCTCGTTATCTGAAGCCCGTTCGTCTCAGCTAAGGCATGCTATGATCTACGGCGACGATTGCCGGCACTTGTTCGGACATGTGCCCCTTGTGCGCGCATGAGTTGTAGCTGGGATGAAACCGGAAGCCACATCGAGCCGTCACATAGCAATCGAGCAAGGACTGAGAAGTAGTCTCGGGCTCAGGAGTAGCTCCACTGTCTTTCATCTTCGACCGGTTTATGCTACCGAGGATTCCGCATGTGCCGTGCAAGCCTTCGCAGTCCTCGCAGAAGCCCGCAGTGCCTGACTCGGGCCAGCTGGCGATGTCCGAGCTTACGAGGACGCTTCAGGAGGACCTGCTGCTTGCCTGGGCAAGAGGGACCCAACAAAACACCTGCAGACATGCTCTCCTCGGGTGTCCAGATACTGTCATGTTGTTGAAGATGACGAGGACACGTAATCAAAGCGCTGTTGCCAGTAAGAGAATTCGGAAGCAATGGCAACGGCAATAGCACCGGCATCTGCATGATCGCTATCATCATCGCAGCCATCGGCACCCCCTTCAACGATTAGATGGGCTTTTCCCTTTCTCTCAGAGTCTACATGCTCTGGTTTTTGTTCGCTTCAGAGTTTGAAGACCCCAAGGCTACTCCAAGAAAAGGCACGGCTCCGATAGTTCGGACAATTTAACCGTCACCCCTACGCCCTAATTACGCCTGAAATCTCAATAATCTTTCAGCTACGACAAGCAGCCCGAAAAACAAATGCCCTCTAAGCTTAAAGCAATCGCAACAACAATCCCAAGCCAAACAAGCCCTCGTACCCTAAAGCCCCAAACCCCAGAGGAAACCTTATCAGGCGATGCAGAAGAGGTGTTAAAACAAAAAGACCCTAGAGGAAGACCAGACCCGAAACTCCAAATCCAAGGATGGCCTTCGCAGCCGAAGGCTCCGAGCAGCTGGCAACGGCCTCCTCCTGGCCTTTCCGCCGGGATCCGGCCGAGGCGCCGGATGAATTATAGATCCCTTCAAGGGAACCCTTATAGATCCCGGTAAGGAACCCTTATACATCCCTTTAGGGAACCCTTCTAGATCCCTTAATGGAACCGTTATAGATCCCTGTAAGGAACCCTCCTACATCCCTGTAAGAAACCCTTCTAGATCCCTTCAAAGGAAGCCTAATAGATCCCTGTAATGAACCCTTCTACATCCCGTTAAGAAACCCTTGTAGATCCTGTTGAGGAGCCCCGAACAGGGACCCTCATTTAGAGAACATCATGGGTTTCGGGATCGACCCTCTCGAGACGTACAGACTTGCAAACCCTTGACTTGATCACAAAGAGAAACCACCACCTTGAGGGGGACTACAACATAGGCCTCGCAATACCACACGCTTTCAAGAAAGGCAGTGTATAAATCGGGGGTCTACTCCAGCGGTTCGTGCTTCGCAAGTTTCTGAAAGTTTTGGGTGCACTTGAGTTTCGTGGTTCTCGGTTCTTTCGCTGCTTTTGCTTTGTCCCTAGAAAAGACCGGGGAGGGGGGGAGCTCTGAATACTATCAAGACAACAGAAGTTGTGCTCTCAAAAGACCCCTCTGCTACCTTTCTTTAGCCCATATCAACGCCTGATTCGTTGCCGTGAAGCTTTGTAGCAGCCCGTATAGTAAGCCTTATGATAAACCGTACTGAGGCACTATCGTAACCCTAAATGCCAAACGCCTAAATCCGAAAAGCTTTTTCTAATAACCTGTATGGCAACCCTTGTAGCGACCCTAACATAGACCCTACAGAAGGACGATGAGATGCCCTATGAGTAGCCTTCAGTCTCCCTCATAGTAACCTCATAGAACCCCACAAACCCAACTAACCGCTTTAGTCGCAGCCCCGGGAGGACGACGTCTTCCGTAATGGCCCCCGTTGCAGTATCCTCGTACCCTGGAAGTACCCTTACAGAGAGAGGAGGACGATGTGATCACTCTGGGCTGCTTCATCTCTGGTGGGGATCGCTCCTGGCTCTCCGAGCGCCTAAGAAGCGCATCTCGGAGCCCAATTTTTTTTTTTTGCGGGAGCCGTTTAAAGGGAGGTTGGGGCTTAATTTAAGGGGTTTCGAATTTAGGGGTTTAGGGTTTAGTCGAATTAGCTTGTTTTTGTCTTGTCTTGTTTCTGGACGGGTCTTTCTTCGGCTTCGGCGTCGGTCGCCTTTCAATCCCCTGGCAAAGGTTGGTGGCACCCTTGGCCAGGCTCTGTGGCATTGCATGCAAGCTCCGGAAGACTGGAGCTGCCTGGCAGCTCTCGTGCAGGGTCGAGGGGGGCTTTGGCTTTTCATTTTGGACACTTTTCGGCGAGGTTGTCTGGCGCACTTTGCTCTTTGTAGCGGTGTTTTGAACACTCTTCGTGCCCGGCTCGGCTGAACTTTTTGTTCCTTCGAGCTGTGGCTGCCCCAGCCCTCCATCCTACCTTTGTGGCTTGCCCACGGCATTTCTTCGTATGAAGATGCACACTGGCTCCCATCGTGTCGGCCTTGCAGCCATTTCCACTCCAACAGACGAAGCCCTTTTTCAGGCTGCCCAAATCCGTCCACCTCGTCCATGCTACGAGACCCTGATCTTGTGGAGGCCCTCCAAGATTCTTGGGAGAGGAGGGATGTCTTCAGCTTCACCGGAAATCCCGACATAGAAAATTAGGCATCCCATGCTTATAAGGCCAACCCTGTCAACACCGTTCCGGTCGATGTAGGTCATTGTCCGACTTCTCTCCGGTGAGACGCTCCTGGAGAAAGTGATGGCCAAGGAGAGACCATTCTCCGGTTCAGTCGATGTTCAATGTTACACCACTACCGCCACCACTACTACTACTACTACTACTACTACTACTACTACTCCTGCTGCTGCTGCTGCTGCTGCTGCTGCTGCTTCTGCTGCTCCTGTGCTCCTGCCACTATGACGAGAACAGCAACAGTCGTGCATGCATGGGTCATTGCAAAAGCAAAAGCAAGCATTGTCATCGTCGTCCTCCACTTTTTCGGATCAGCATAACTATCATGCCGTCAAGCATGCTCGTGGCCATAGTAATCACCACATCAAACAACGGAAGACGAATGCGAAGAAGTGGCACCAGCAGCACTAAAGGGTCATAGCCATGAAGCAGTGGTTCCAGGAACTCGGACTCATCGGGCATCTCCTCATTCAATTTCAGAGCGGAGCCGTAGTTCATGGAAGTCCCAGCTCAACACCCCTCAGGACACGAAGATCCAGGAAATTGAGGTCCTTCTGCGTGAGAAAGGCCAGGGCGCCGTGGTACTCTTTCGCACATTCCCTCATGAATATATGAGGTCTTTGCAACTGGCGGGATGCCCGAACTCCTGGCCTTGGTTGTGCGACTGGTAGTCCAAGTCCGAAGGCGAGAAAGAAGACCTGAAGTTCTTCGTTGACGGAGAGGCTGGCGGTGTCTATGCACACTTTCGAGCTCCGAAGCCCAGCCTTGATCCAGCGGATTCAGATAGGAGCTGGCACGAACACGGCTTCTGGCCGAGACTGCGGTCATGGAAGGCAGTGTCATCAGCCTCCCGGCTGCCGACACAACTCCCTCGTCTCGTGCTGATCCTTGCAGGAAGTGTTCTTGATGGTGCTTGCCGAGTCTTTGCCGACGATCTTGAGTTCAGTCCATGGGATGATTTGGTCTTGGCCAGTGTTGCAATACGAGCTGTCTGTGCCTGCTCTAAGTCTGTATGGGATGCCGGAGTGCAAGCTGACTGCATTAGGGAATCAACACGTCTGCCATCATATTTTGCAGCCACACGTGTCTTCCGGTATATCATTGTTGTGGAGCCTCTCTTCATGCCCTGGCCCATCACCGAACTTGACTCAACCTGAGTCAAGTGTTTCCTAGCAAACAGGCTAAACGTAAACCCACAACCCGAAAGCCTGGACAAAGATTCCTATGCATCAATAAGGCCTGCAGACCAGAAACCGAGTTCTCCCAGCCTCAGGCTTGGTCCGTGTGAAGAAGCCTCCGCCTAAGCCACGTCCGAAGCCTGTGACCGCTACTTGGTGAAAGAAGTGTCCCAGGGTTTCGAACCACGTGATCGAGTATCATGTACACCCAGAATGGTGTGAGAGAGGCAAACCGTGACTGTGTCCCGGCAGCGTCTTGGGAAGATTTGCTAGAGTTCAGAATTTGGCCATGCATGGTGTTGGCACGGCTGTTAGCTAGGAGATCTTTGAGGATGCGAGTGCACTGCCTATAGCCAGCCAGACTTTGCAGCAGCGGCTGTTGCTGCTACTAGTACTATTACCACTACTGCTGCTGCTACTACTACTGCTGCTGCTACTATACTACTACTACTACTA
>CAJNDV010031375.1:9285-25544 GCA_905221635.1 Symbiodinium sp. CCMP2456 | reverse complement strand
ACTACTACTACTACTGCTGCCACTGCAGCAGAAACTTCAAGTGTGACGAAGGCTCCCACCCACCAACACCATAGCCGCCACAAAACACTGGGGGGACATGCGATATAAGTAGTAGTACACGGAGTAGCCGCAGTAGAGGCACCAGCAGGCTGCGACATGTTGGACATGAGTGAATACATGCATAANNATATATATATATACAGATATGAGTATCTATTATCTTCATGAGTTATGCCATGCTGGTTGATGCCGGCACCTGCATGCCGGGGCAGGATGTAGCTTCCATAGAATCGGTGCAGATCGTGGCAAACCTTTGTCGGGGTCCGACCTAGTTGCCTCTGGTCCTCTCCCAGTTCACAGCGTGCTGTGAAAAACTTCTGCTCAGGTAGCCCGAGCTTGGAGCCCCGACTCCGTCCGCTGCGGCTCGATTAGCAGCGGCGTTTGGTTCCTGCAGGGGTACTTCTGAGTTTCTTTGACGGCGTACAGCGCACAGGCTCTTTTTCAAAAGTGTTGAAAGTAAGTCCAGAGACAGAGGCAAAGAGTTTTTCCGAACATGCTGCAGAAGCAAGCAGCAGAAGCTGCCTCAGAACGAACATGCCATGATCGGACAATGCCCAGGTACCTGCTTCACTGACTCCTGCGTCTTCCACGTCCTGAAATCCGGTCGACAGGTGCAGAAAACCATGCGACAACTGAAAGAGGGGGATGTGCTGCACACTGGATCTCCGGCAACTTGGCGTCACAGGAAGTGCGGGAGCTGAAAACCGAAGCGTGGCCTACAAGCGTGTCGCCTGAACCTTGACGATGCGAGCTCGTCTGGTGCTTTCGATCCTGTTGGCAGTGGCTGCCATCTCTGATACGGTCATACGGTGTATGCAGTGCTACAGATCCCTGGCTATCCTGTCGGCTGGAAATCCTGTATGACCCGTATATCCCCCTAAGAACTGTGCAATCACCGAGGTGAGGGAAGAGCAATTCCGGCGAGTGACCCGGATCTGGCAGTGTCCTACACTGGGCGAATCTGCCACGGTCGCCACTCAGAGAAATGTGGCCGAAAGAAGTGGTATTTGTGTCTTTCATGCTTATCATTGTGATTGCAACTGAACAGAATCGCAATAGCAAAGTTGTCCCGGTCTGTGAGGAAGTGATACCCGGTTGCCGGCTCACAACCGGGCATCCCGTGAAGATGGGTGGGACGTGGCGGCGGCCAGAGAGCTTTGCAGTTGCACCAGAGGGTTCTTGTGCATGCCCATGTCGTATCGCCGAGATGTTCACGCCTGCGGAAACATGCATTTTCAGAGTTGGTGTCAGCATGGACCTGATGTCCTGCCTCAGGTATCTAAGCACGCTTCGCACAGCGCACTTCACAACAAGATTTCCCAAATTCGCGGGGCCCGCAGCAATAAAGTAAGTTACATTCCCGCAGCATACATGGCGATCGTCGGTGGGATGCAAGGGTTCTGCCGTCCCTTGAGCAGCTCAGGCTGTGGTGAGGTCGAGCTGACCCACGAGAGACAAGAGCCTCGCACGAGACAAGTTCGGTAGTCAGGCAGTTGAGACAGTTGTGCCAAGCCGTTTCGGGCACTGAGTGAAAAGAGTAGTTAGTTACAGAGTTTGCGTTATCGAGCTGACTGCCGCTTTCCATGGATCCGAGGTCTACACGATTGAGCTTGAAGGCCATGTCGACACTGTCCTGGTCGGCCGAAGCATGCAGGCACGTTATGGGTGGGTGCTTAGAGTGCTGTCTATTGGTTTGGGATTATCAAGGTCAAGTCTCATTCAAAAGCCCCGGCGTCCGCACCAGAAAGCCCTTGAGCTGTACTCGAAATTTCGCACCCAGGGCCCTGGCTGTACGAGTCACTTCTGCAAGTGTTCTCTCAAAAGATGCTTGCAGGAGGCCGTCGTCGTGGCAGCCCTGGGGGTTTACTGCGGAGAGAGCTTCGGGTGGAACCTCTTCACTCGGAGCCTGAGAGTGGTTGGTTGCGGGGTTGGGCCTGGCTGTTTGGTGGCTTTAGAGGCAGGATTCTCCGGGCAATTAACAAGGACAGCGGACAGACCTGTACCGAGGAAGACACGCCCATGTGAGCAGCTGAACTGCGCCAAGTGCGCCGTGGCCGTGGTTCCATCCCTTGATTTCCGAAACGTCACTTCAGACATGATGGCGGTGCGGTATCCCCCCTACTAGCGATGCTTTCAGCTTCCCCTGGTTGAACGATGCAAAAGCATTGTTTAGTTTAGTCACAGGTGACATCACATTGAAGGCCATGAAAGCATCGAAGTTTCGGACTTGCTGGCTGCTCTGAAAGCTCCACTGCCAAGCTGGGTCGCTGTTGATTATCGTAGTTTCGAGACTGCAACAAGGATGGGATCCCATTTAGGTCTGGTGTGTCTTCAGCATTCGACTCGATTTTACAATTGCCGGCATGGAACAACATGCGACCGATATATGGTGCAGCGCTGCCAGGCCCCCCCTTCCCACCCTGCACCCTGGTACTGTATCCCCCCCTCCCCCCCACCCCATGGTTCCCTGTGGTGTGGGTTGCCCCCGTGTCCCTCCCTCGATGATGGTGATCACGATCCCCGTCTGCACGCTCCTCCGGTTCCTTGCTCAAAAGTCCTGAGTGAAAGTCAATCAAGCACATGCGCTGACTTTTGACACGCCCAACCGAGATTGAGCATAGAATGACAACGGTCGATACAAATTACGAAACTCTACGAAAGAACATCAAGCCAAACAAGCTATTGAAACAAATAAAAGCAAAGAACATGCGGTGCCTGAGACAGAGCTGCATATGGCTTAAGAGCAGTGGTGCTACCAACAGTCACATTCGGAATACCAGCACGCAAGAAACACATCAGCATCATTGTCCTCAGCATCATCGCCATTATTCTCATTTGTGTGTGGAGGGCAGGGGCGGGGGCGGGGGTTGTGCGATTCTGCGCGAGGGTGTAGGTGCAGCAATTGTGGACATTGTTCGATTCATTTGCTTATGCATGCATCTATGACAGCCTGCTTCGCTTCTGGAGCTTGCACGCAGATCTTGGTGTCGAGCGTTAGAAGAATGGCTTGACCCACATAAGTTACACTCGACTGAGACAAAGTTGGCTACAAATGCCCAGTCGAGACTGATGCGATGCTGCACAGCACGGAAAAGGCGCGACAGACTGGCGGACAACTGACTTTGGCAAATACCTTCGACTGGGGTTATACTCCACATTACTCTACTTATGACCCTACTTTTAACTACCCATGAACCCTAAGCCCTACAGAGCCCTTAAAGGCACCCTATAACCCCGGTGGCTTCTGCACTTTTCCATCACACCTCCCAGACTCGACCCCCAATCACTGCGCAACTCCAAAGCCGCTTCATCACGGACCCAATCTTCAGAGCTTTGAAGGTTACAAAACAAGTAAAGGCCAAGTGTAGCTACGCCAGGCAAGTGAAGTCAAGAGCGCATCTACACTTTTCCATGTAGGTTGAGGTGGCTTCCGGTCACGATGGTGCAAGTCATAATGGGGTACACAGCCAAATCAGTTTCTTGGACCCGAAGCGGCAAACTCGCCAAAGACCAACGAAGCCAGCCTGCTACAGAACAGCTGCAGCCTGTTTTTCGCCTTGAGGTGGGGACTGGAACGTGCCCGGGGCGCATGTGGGCACGATCCTGAGCATGCTTCGTTGGTGCTGCCACCTCACCTAAAGGTTTTGTGTTGCGAGGCCATCTGCACTGTACCTACGGTCCTTAGGAGCTATTTATGGCGTATGATGTCAATGCATCTCCATAGTGATGTGCATTGAGATCGAGAAAATTGTATGCGTGAGTGGATGGACCTACTTTTGTTTAGGCACGGCAGTTCTAGCATTAAAATGTTTACTAGATAATTGTCGTTTGCATGTCAGATATTGGCCATAATATTTTCGTTTGCTGGTTTACACATGGTTCTACAGCTATAGTAACTTGGCTGTAAGATGGAAGAAGAGATCCGCACGCAGAAGCCGACCTCTGTGAGGGAGGTTTATCACGAGTCTCTCGTTGACAGGGGTCCTGTTCAGATACACGCGTCAGCTGCCATGAGTCTAAATCGACGACTGAGCTCCCAAGCCCAGCCCGTCGAACGTGTGGGAGACAGGTGGCATTCGTGAGACAGACCAGATGCCGGAGTCTCAGAGGGAGGTCTGAAAACTTTGGAGTAGTTGAGATGCGACATGCAAGGGAGAAGCGTCGATTTCATAAGGGGTGTTGCGAAGGATCCTCAGATGTCGGAGATCGGAGTCTCTTGCCCAGGAAGCTGAAGTTCTACGAGCTGGCTGTGCAGGACTTCTCCGCCCACTTCAAAAAGGCCTTCCCGGAGTAAGATTGGGAAGCCGCATGTGCGCCCCTGTGACCTGCGTGTAGAGCGTCGCCGCAGCATGTTGCTGGCCTCAACGGTTTTCTGGTGGGCAGGCAGGCTTCAGCCGTCTCATGTGCATGAAAGTTCACTGTGTTTGGCCGTACAGAGTTGCAGGTAGAATAGAGTTGAACAGAGTCTGCAGCCGCATGCGAGGTGGTAAAATACCCCATCTTCCTGCAGTGGCACAATGTGATCCCGGCTCGGTTCTGCTTCATGAGCCTTTTCAGACAGAACCAGGAGTGCAATTACCTGGTAGACTGTTAGACATCCTCACAGTGCAGCCTCCTCAGACTCCTGCCAACAAAAACGCAGAGCCCGAAAGCTGCACAGCGTTAAAAGCCTCGGCGTTGTCGCATTTGGAGCAGCATTCGCAGTTGAAGTTGCTGTGTCAGTTGTAAGTACGAATCACGACGCCGTCGGCGACTGCAAGGCGTAAGGCCGTAAGGGTCTGCTAGCTGCCAACTGTAAGACAACCGCCGGCCTGCAAGTGGAGGGTTGTAGACTGCTTGAGGCCCTTCGTTCTGGAAGGGGCCAGTCTGGAGGGACTTGTTGCAGTGGTTCTGAGTTACGGGTCTTTGTGGCTGATTGGGCTCTCCCCACATGCTTGTGTTTTGCTTCTAGCATTTGCCCGGAGTTCGGGCTTTCAAGAAGGATACCAAAAGCAGAACCTTGGCTTGTGCTGAATCTTCCATCAGCAGTACCGGGGAGGAAAACCATAGTTGGGAACCTGTTGGGCTCTTCCTACTGGGATCTTGTGTGTTCCTCGTGATCGAATGGTGTCAAACCGGCAAGCCGCGAATAGCGGCGAATTGGCTTGCACCAGAGTGCGAACTCCTTTCGTTTTCAGGAAGGTGTGGGGTGGGATGTGAGAGTATTCTGTTTGCAGCAGATCTGGCCAGGAGCCGGCCACACACCTGGAGCAGGATGTCTCACTGGCGTCCGGGGCTTTGCAGTGAGGAGTGTCGCTTTGTGCCTACGGTGCGCGCCGTGGCGACAACCCGATGCAACAGATATTTAGGTTGTGAGCTTGCTTGTGCTTGCCCATGGTAATGCGATGCAGCTCTGTGGGGCGAAGACAATGCTGTGCAGGGGAACTTCTCGAGCTGAGACTTGTGCGCTCCCGCTTGTCACTCCTTTGTCCAAGTCATGCGTGCGATTTGTGGGGGATTTCCCTTCCATCGAATGCCTTGCAGTTCAGGAACTCGCACTTCGCTCTGGCACTGGTCGTGATGCCTCTGTTGACTGTGGTGGCGATCGTTCTGCTCAACGGCCGCCGCCACAGTGCAGTCCGAGCTGGATATCTTTGGAGCAGGCAGCTCCGTTCTTTTGGGCACAGTTTAATCTTTTGGTTGGCCTTCTTTGAATCCATGAGTTGGCTAAGGTGTATTGCAACTGCTGATGTGGTTTCAGCTGGCGGTGCCTCAGACCCTGTTTGCCTTCGCAAGGCCTTGGAAGCAAGTCGTTGGTGGCGTACTTATCTGCATACTGAGATTTCTGAGATGCAGCCGTCCTTCTTGGCTAGCAGTGGATTTGGACCAAGTTGACTCGCTGCTCTCCGCCCGGCTTTCTCCCTCCCTGTCCGAGCGCAAGCACAACCGACACTACTGCATTGCTACTGCTCGCGCCACCCAAGGTTGCAACATCGAGCTCCCATAGATTAGACCCTGCGTTACCGGGGCTGGCTCGAGATTTTCCATCATATCTCATCGCCATCTCGCTAGTTTCGAGTATTATATGGTTTATGGTGCATGCCGGCAACATCAGTGTAGCATCATCAAACCTTTGTTACTTCCGGCTGACTTGTTGAGTGATGCTACGAATGGCAGGGTCCTCATCGGCCACCAACTTCCGAAAGTGCAGTGATGGGTCGTCTTGGCCTGGTCCCGAGGAATCTCGACTTGTTCCTGTGCATGCTCGTGTTTCGAATGAGCAGAAAGTTCTACTTAGAACTGTGAAAAGTGTAAAGTATAGGTCACCAGTTGGTGCTTCCTGCACTCCTCAAGTTCGGATCTGCAATCTGCGCAGACTATACATATAGGACCTAGGATCCTGCAATTATAGGATCTAGGAACTGTTGGTCATGAGGATCACGCGAGCATTTTTTGCACCTGAGGCTCCCCCTGCCGGCCCTACCCGCCCCTTTCTTTCTCTTCTACAGGAGCTTGACGAAGCCAAGAAGCAACTCTATTGATGTTCCACGGTGTCTATGGTACTCGAGTAGACACAAGTTTGATACCTGCCTTCGCTGCTTCGCCAAGGTCAGAAGCTGCTCCCCACCATGTACAGCTACCAGTCAGAAGAGCGGATAGTATCTTGTTCTGCAATAGAAGGGATCCGAGGGTGTGAGCTGCGCCTGGCTAAGCATCTTAAGTTTGAATCTTTGAGGGCGTCGCTGGCAGCTGCATAGGTCCACAGACCCCAGATGAAGACCTTCTCGGTGTGCTGGTTCCGGGTATTTGCTTCAATTTGGGCTCCCAAGGTTTTCCAGGTCGATTGCCTCCGACCGCGTCTCGTGCTGCCCTGTGGTACCCTAAAAGCCTCTTGTAGCCGATGGAGGCAGTTCCTGCCTCTGGTCCAGTGGTAGCAATGTTCGAGACACACCTTGAGGTACGAACCTGTCACCAACACTTTCAGCAAACTCAAAGCAAGCCCTCATTCCAAGCCTTGCAGAACAAAGCTTGCAGTTTCTTCCGAGGCCGAAGGCAATGATCAGCCTTCCTACGTTCAGTTCTGAGTCGGCCACGAAAAGCCTGGCTTGGCACATAAGCGAAGACCGAAGCAAACACTGAATCCATTTCCACCCAATACACACCATAGCCCAATGAGAAGCATCCTTGATATATCTAGCGTGTCAGAGGTCCGTCTTGTTCAAGCCATAGCTCCTGTTCATATCTGTGACTTGCGATTCTGCTGCGACGGCTGGAAAACACCTCTTGTGCAGGACAATCGTTACGTAGCTTGTCGCCCTGCAAGCGGGGTTTTTGTGCGTCGTTTATGCTGGTGCACTCTGCCCCGTGAGCTCAATCGGAACCAATCAATCGGGACCCGCGATGGCCGTGATGTTGAGAGTTGTTGCCGGGAAATTGTTCGCTGAGTTAGATCTTCGGGAGTCATCACTCGAAGCCAATCCTTCCAAGCCTACCTTCAAAGCCGACTTGCTGTTGTCACAATGTGGATGCTGGCTTCAGTGTGAGTGTTGATCCAGCTTTTGCAAGTTCCGCATTTTGGGGTCGTAGTGACCGTCAGTGACCTATTCTATGCATGAGACTTTCAACAGGGCGAAAGCAACGCCGACCACACACAGGTGGCATGCATCTCTCTGGCTCAAACCATTGACAGACACGCAGTTGTTGTAAACGCAGGTGAAAGCAAGCCTTGCAGATGCCACCACTACGAGCTTTCGCATGAGCACGCAACCCCTACACTTAAACGACTCTGACAGCACCATCTGGTGCCCCAAGCATCCTTCTAGCCCAAGTACTCCTGCACCTCACCGCAACCAGAGGATCCATGGATCCTGTCCTTGACACTTGCCCAAAGCCTCCCCCAGTCTTAGCCCAGCTCTTAACCTCCAGCCAAGGGATTCCCTCAGGCGCTGTGATCCTGTTGCCTCGCGTCGCATTTTTTGGGATGGTGGCCGCGTCGAACCTCCCCGCACCGCTAACGGACGGGGAACTTATCCAGAGCGCCTCGCTTAGCGACGCCTGGCTCATTTAACAGGGGCTTAGAGAAGAATCACTGTGTACCACTGTACTGTATAGTAGATAGTCTATACGTTACTTTCTGCACGATAGTATATATATATATACACAGACACTATACAGCCGCCTGGCACTCGCATGGGTGCAGACTGTTGGCAATTTCTTTGCGGAGGGCCGAGATTGATATGCAGAAACCTGCTGCAGCCCATAGTTCTGCCAGTTCTGCGATGGGAACACGATGGGAGGTTGTCTGCCCAATTTGCGTCAAACCGTTCCTCCTTGATGTGAGCTCCAGGTGTGTTTGCAGGTTCGCTGTTCTCTTCCTGTAGTGCAGTTCGACAACTTGAGCCTTGTGCGCCATCCGAAGTCGAAGCCCTTGTGAAGCCGTGAGCCGGAGCACACAAGGATGTGCCGGATGCAGAGTCCCTGGCTGCCTGGCTCCTGGACAAAGGTGCCCTGGCTCCCCAAGAGTGCAAAGGCAGCCACTTAAGAAAGGAGTTAGACTTCAGCAGAAGGCACTTCCCCTGAACCTTTCTGGCCGTTATCCCTTCCATTGAGGCCCTGTCTTCGGCTTGGGAAGTTGATGTCTCAGGAAGTGCCAGACCTGACCTCGAAGGTCAACGCCGGAGTCGTAGATCGTACCCCGCAGACTAAGGCTACTGCGGTTGCACAGTTTAAGCAAAACACCCATACGGGGAGTGTGGCAAGCTTTCTTCGCATGGGGAGCGAACCGTTGCTCTACAGCTACTCGAACCACTGAGCCAGAAATTACGTAGTGCATCTTGCAGAAGAGTGGAGCATCCTATGTCTTAAGTGGCAAACAACGCCATATAGATCGTGACATTGCCACAGGCTCCTCTACAGGACGATGGGAACTTTCCTCATAGTTGCCAGGCTTGGACACGGCAGACTGGGGCAAAGACAACACCAAGGGCGTCAGCAAATTCTGGAAGGAGAGCCGGAATTTCCGTGTGAAGCCATCTACTGGCAGGGCTGTTACTCCACCAACTAGTAACACTGCTTCGACAAGCCGGTCATTTGTACATGAGGCCCCTTAATCAATGTAGCCAAAAAATACCTTCGTTGGAAATAAAGATATCGCAACACCAAGTAGTAGTTGCGGAAAAGCAATGTCGTTTCACACACATTGCGAAGTCCACGCGCTGGGCCCCTAGATGCAAGAGAACCTATTGAGCCGAAGTGTTGCTGCCGAGAACTCTGGTCGAAAGTCGCTATGCTACCTGCCCCTCTTGAAGGGGAGATCAAGCTTTTTAGCCCTAAAGTATCCTAAAGTGTTGAAGGAGATCAAGCTGAACGAAGCTGCACTGGAGCTCTGGCGGGCAGCGGATGGCAGTCTGATTCCCGTGCGAACTACCCATGTTCTCCGAGCGAAGGCCCGATGCTGGAAGGATAGCTGAAGCGACATTATGTGTGTGTGTATATATATATATATATACGTGTATATATATATATATATATATATTATTGTTGGTATATATATATATTAGTATCATCATCTGCTATATATTATATATTTTATTACTATTATTTCTGGTATTACTTTTATTTTTCTGATTACTATCATTATGGTTATTCTATTATGATTACCATCTGGTTATAAGTATCGTGATGAAGCTGAAAGGATAGGTTCGGCAATAAAGCCACGCCGCACATTTTGTTATGCTGCATTGCTTGTATAGATACGTGCAACTGATTTCTAGGTGGAGCCCTGCAATTCAAGAACGTGTCAAAGACCAAGGCAGATAAGCGTGATGCTCTCCTCCTCCTCCTCCTTCTCCACTACTACAACTCCTACTACTACTACGACTGCTGCTGCTGCTGCTACTCCTGCTGCTGCCGTTGCTACTGGTAAGGCTACCCAGCTACTCGTACTGCATGAGTCCGATGACAGTATTGCAGAATCACAAGAACACTGATGGTGAGCTTGGCCTTCGCCTACAACGCGTCCACCTTTCCTTCTTCTCAAAATATGTCATATAAACTTCTTTAAAATACTAGAATCTGTTATATAATACTATAACCCATTATTAAAGACTGCAACCTACTATAAGATACGATAATCTACTAAGATATTATAACCTACCATAAAATACTAGAACCCATTATAAAAATACTACAGTCTACTATAAAATACGATGGCCTACCATATATTGCAACCGAGCATAAAATACCACAATCTACTATAAAATTTGTTATAAAGTATTACAACCTACTGTAAAATATTATAATCTACTTAAAAACCACTTACTATAAACTACTAAAACCTATTATAAACTTATATAACCTAGTTGAAATACTATAACCAATTATACAATACTATAACCTATTATAAAATGCTATAACCTACTAGAATCTACTACCATCACCTTCTTTATCTGATAAGGCTCGGTCGCGCAGTCTCATCCTCTTCCTTACGGTTGATGTTATAAATCCTGCATTAACCATAGTGTGGAATATACCACAATTCCCATAGGTTAGGGTCCTTAAGGTAGTGCAGGATTCATATCATCAACAGTACCTATCCACAATCATGGGATGTCCCCTTTGCAAGGGTTCCTTAAAGTACTATAAGGGTTCTATATGGGTACCATAAAGGGATCTATAAGGGTTCTATATGGGTAGTTCTCTAAATTAGCGTCCCTGTTAGGGCCCGTTTCATAAGGGTGTCGTACAGTTCTGAGGACGAAAAAAAGGGCCCTTATTCCTCATGAGTGGTTACTCGTGGGCTCGAGCATTTTGCACAGAATACTCTGAACTAGGAGTAAAGTGCCCAGTCGAAATGAAGCCTCCTTGTCCGCATTAAGGTCCTTGTCGATACTCAGCCCTGTCGATACTCAGCCCTGCATGAAACAAGGTTTAAGATTTGTGGGTGATGCCATGGACAGGTAACCTCGCCGGACAGATATGAGCGAGGCATTTTCCTTTTCAACACCTGGCAGCAGTACGGCTGCTTGTCTCAGACATGCGTTTGCAAGGCTGGGTCTGAGTCCACACGTTTTGCCCCCTTCGGTTTGGGCAATGGCTCTGATATTTTCGATTCTGTCTGTCAACCTTGGGAGAGTCACCCAGTGTGAGGGCAGACGACGATTGTGAATGTTTTGGACTCGATCTTGTGTTGAGCAATAGTTTCTCGATCTCTGAAGTGGCAAACATACTGTATGTTTCCCAGTCCTCACTTGGAGACAGTAGCCCCAAAGGCCGTGCACACGAGGGGTCATGCACTCCTCATTGTCGCAAGACTGGCATGGTGCATGAATCAGCCCTGACACCCAAGCCACAACCTGCTAACTGTGGGTAAGCTGTCCAACGTCAGCTGCCGCTAAGAGTGTTTTGTTTTGTTCTGAGTTCCTGATCCCCACTTCGAAAGAAAAAGAACAGTTTCACGTTTCACTGCTTCGACTTGATTGGCATTCAAGGAGATGGCCGCACCCGGACGCGGAATGGTCTCCTGTCAGAGAAATTGACGACTGACGAAATGCCCTTGGAAGAAAACCTTCACGAGGCTCCTTGGTCGAATGGGAGGGAAGCGGAATCATGAAGATTGTAAGCCAGTGCACGGATTGCTTGCGGATTTTCAAGGCCAAGACATGCCCTGAAAGTGTGTTACAGTCAGACCCACCTTGTTGGATTCGGGTGGGTTGTCTTGGTGCTTCAAGATGTCGGATCTCGTTTTCGTCGACAACTGCATTTCGGCTCCATTCACGGCACGACCTGGCAGGTGTAGTGCAGGCCCTGGCGAGCGGCCGCATAGCCTGTCCGTCAGATGTGACAGTCGGCCCTTGAAATGCCAGAGCACCCCTCTCCTCAGCACAACATCAAGACTGCATGGCTACACTTTGTATTGAAGTTTGTTTGTTGAGTGGGAGGAGGACGTTAGTGCAAGTGGCGCCCGAAAGCTCTGTTTTTGAGCTCCAGCGCCTGGCACAGGGCCAACTTGAAAGCAGAGGCAAGTTGTGGACCAGCGCAGGAAAGAGCCTTTCTGCAGGGACCGTGAGACAGGCCCAGCTTCGTGACGGTGATGTGCTAACTCTTCAGACGAGGCCTTTGCAACTCGTTGAGGGCTCCTACTGCTGGGCCTGCATCATGTATGACGGATCTGTCGTTACATGGGGAGACACCTCCCATGGGGGAGATAGCTGGGCGGTACGCGAGCGGCTGAGGAATGTCAAGCAGGTGGCGGCGGCTGGTGCAGCCTTAGCTGCCGTTACGGAGGACGGCTCTGTGGAAGTCTGGGGTCCCCTGGGTCTGGAGAACATGCCGGCTCCGAAGTTGTTGGGCGTCCGGGAACTCATTGCTTCTGCCTTTTCCTTTGCTGCTTTGATGGGTGATGGCTCAGTGGTCACTTGGGGATTGACTCAAACTGGCGGTGACAGCTCTTCCGTACAAGCGCAGCTGAAGGATGTGAAGCAGATAGTAAGCACAGGCTTTGCCTTTGCAGCGTTGACTGGGGATGGATCTGTGCTGAGCTGGGGGACAGTGGACGCCTCAAGCGGCGACATCAAGGATCAGCTCAGGGGCGTGCGCCAAGTGGCAGCTAATTCCTACGCATTTGCTGCCCTTTGCGGCGATGGCTCGGTAGTGACCTGGGGCTGGCGCACTGCCGGCGGAGACTCCAGCCAGGTCAAGGCCAAACTCCAAGGTGTGAAAGAGATCTATCCCTCCGAGGCGGCATTCGCAGCATTGCTTGAGGATGGCTCCGTGGTGTCATGGGGCGACCAAAGCTGTCGTGCCCGTAGAGGAGTGCAGCGTTTGCTGAAGAACGTGCATCAAGTGGCAGGGACCTCAGACGCCAATGCCTTCGCGGCGCTGCGGCACGATGGATCGGTTGTGACTTGGGGCTGCTCCCAAGCTGGTGGTGACAGCTCCCATGTCCGGAAAAGGCTCAAGAACGTGCAGCAAGTCCATGCTTCCGGCTCCGCCTTCGCAGCTCTGCTGAATGATGGATCGGTCGTAACCTGGGGTGATAGCCGGGCTGGAGGTGACAGCACAGCGGTCCAGGACCAGTTGCGAGAGGTGCGGCAGATCCATGCAGTGCGCAGTGGCTTCCTCGCCGTTCTACCCGGCCAGTCGCTGGTGGCGTGGGGCACGCCCGACTTTGCTTCTTATGCGGCCGTGCTATGAGTACAATCTGCTGCTGAGCCAATACATTGCCACAGTGCAAGGATGAAGATCTGCCTTGGTTCGCCATGCATCGTGGCCCATGGTATCGGCATCCCTTCAGAGTGTGATGCGCCGGTACCGGCGCATACAGGCGCCAGATCTTCCATAGGATCCCGATCTGGGGACATAGTACCCGGGCGTCTTTCAAGACTTATATATCGAATCGCTTGTTCGACGGGGCTTTTGGCCTCAAAGCCAGGCCACTGACAACTGGAAGCCTACCCGCCGGCACTCTGTTGAAAAAACTGCAGATGCCCCTGCCCGCCTTTAGTTTTGGATCTGACCCCATCTACACTCTTGGATGATAGGATGGACAGCAGAAGACAGCCCCCTTCCGGCTTCCATGAGGGTTCTCAGGTTGACGAAGTATCGAGGATGTGGCGTTCTGGGCTTTATGGGTTTAGGGTGCAACTTTGGACCGCCAACATCGCCTCCGAGGTGTGCCGGCGTGCTGTTACCGAGGAAGAGATGCAGCGGGTGGTGGAGTCGAAGCTCGATACACAAGCTGTATTCCAGAGTTACCCAATGTCTGCCAAACTACTAAATTAAAAGTGCCTCAGAATTCGTCTGAGGTCGCGGCCGTAGGTAGTCAGTGCATAGATCCAGTGATCGACCCACATTCCTGGGCTTTGGCGGCCTGGCTCACCACCAGGGCGTGTACGTATCATAACTCGCAAGAATCGTGCTCAGGACCATGAAGATCGGGTTGGGGAGACCCGCGCCGGAGTACGACCCAAACTACACCTGCCCCCTCGAGGCGAGCAGGAGGGTGTTAAGAGCTGCAGAGCAACTCGTGACGTCTCGGAGCCCTGGCTGGAGGCTTGGGCATCTGTGTGATACAAGCGCCTTGCTGCAGGTGGTCAACGAACACTTCGTGGACCACATCATTGAGCTAGAGAAGTCCAAAAGCTATCCAGGACCGTCGGATTGCGATTAACCAGACTCACAACCTGATTCTCTCACCTGTCAATCTCTGCCTCAAGCCGCGAGAGCCGGAGGACTGCTAACCATGTACCATCTCTACACGGTGGACATCGTATGTACGGGTTTGCCATTGACGGATCTGAACACGCTGGAGTTCGAGCATCCGGACAAGGCTGGTTACTTTCGGTTGGCGTTACAGGTTCCGGCCGTACTTGGGATGTAAAAGTGTCAGCTCGCAGCCCAAAGTCAAAGCTTGGCATGCCAGGGGACATCGCAACAATTTCCAGGGATGTACATCCGGCAGTACCCTTCTTGATGCCTCTGTGTAAAGATTATCGGTATCAGATTGCAGAAGTGCATTCTGTTGGAGACCGTTGAGGGAAACAGATGCTTGTGAGCCCGCTAGGATGGCAAGCGAAAGCTCAAGTACATCCACGCCTGGGTGTGGCTGGAGTCGCTGTGAATTCATTCAGCTGGGCGGGATCCCAAACTCAGGGGAGGCAGTTGGCTTGTGGATGAGGTACAGTAGTTCGATCGACAAGAATTCAATCACTGTGTCTGCAATTGACCATGTGGTCCTCCGACGAGAATGCCAGAACCTAAGCCCTACTGTACGGAACCCCAGCAGCAATCACAGCTTTTGCAGGGTTGAATGGGCGCAGCCAGAGGCGGTTGTAGCGATCTTGTTGAGCAGTGCTGTTTGGGCGGCGGATCCGTCGGTTGGGGAATGTCAATCAAATCGATGCGGCCTGCCTAAAACCGGGTGTTCACGGCAGTCTACCACTCATCGCCAATTTGCAGGGCTGCATCTGCTCGACCAGTGTGTGTGTGTGTATATATCTGTGTGTGTGTGTGTGTCGTGGGTGAACTCCGCCGCCGAGTAGCACTGAATCAAGTTCACCAGACGTCTATTCCGATGTACTTGCGACGGGCCTAAACCCTGCAGAGACCTTCGGGCGCTTCAGGTGGCCACAGATTCAGCGGTATCTCTTCGAGGGCAGCGAGCTCAAAGAGACAAAGCGCAAAGGCCGCCTCTCCTGGTTGCTGCTATCGGGCTCAGGAGGGCCATCCTTGACAAGAGACTTGAAACTTGAACATATAAAGCGCCGGAACTTGTAGCACTTTGTGCTCGTTGTTTGGATTTCAGCTGCTTCGAGTCCTGGTCACTGCGGCTTGCGTCAGGGTTGCCAAGGTTCAGACGCCCCAAATGGCAAATTATCGCATTTACACAGATGTTGTGTTCGGAGGTGTTGGAAGCAGTCGCCAAGTTCCCAAATCCGCAGCAGACCGTCCCCACCTGAATAAAACGCGTTGTCTCTCTTTGTTTGTCTATCTATCTGCCGATCTGCTTATGTACCCACCTAGCTCTCTTATCTTTTTGTTTATCCTAACCATTTCTGTGTATCAAGAGACCCTAAACTCTTGAACACTAAAGCGAGGTCGAGAGCGCGAGAGAGCGAGCGAGAGAGAGTGCGAGAACCGCGCAGGCTCCTTTGCCAATGCGGGGGCCTTGACGACATGGCTCTCCCAGTTTGACCTGCGGATGGACAGTTTCCGGGCTTTGGGGCCTTTTTTGTTTCTGCCAATGCACCCCGTGCATGTCTGTAAATCTGCATATTCGTCTGTACACTTGTCTATATTATGCATGGCTGTCTGTCTGTCTGTCTGCAGGCATGCATGCATGTGTTGATGTACATTTCCACCTGCACTTGTGTAGATGCATATGCACATCATGTCGTCTGTCGTGCACAGGCCTTTACATCTCAACGTGCACACATGTCTGTATGTCCTTAATTGCAAAGGTATATGATTTGCAGGCGGTTCACTTTTCTGTTTCAGGTGCGCGGCACGAGCTTATGACGCTGTCGTACCTTTCCGCTGGTTCGGGTTTTGGAGGTCTAATTACTAATCTTGCTGTGGTGGGCAAGGGAGCAGGGCAAGGAAAGGCAGTAATTGCAGGGTTGAAGCAGTGTTCCGGTGCGAAGTTTAGGGCTTGCGGTTCGCGGTTCGCACCGCAAGAGCAGATCGAGAGTGCTTACTGAGAATCGGTTTTTTTTTTTTTT
>CAJNDV010031374.1:38898-48989 GCA_905221635.1 Symbiodinium sp. CCMP2456 | reverse complement strand
AGCGGTCGTAGTAGCAGTAGAAGTAGCAGTAGTAGCAGTAGTCGCAGTAGTCGTGGTAATCGTAGTCGTAGTCGTAGTAGTAGCAGTAGTAGTAGTAGTAGTAGTAGTAGTAGTAGTAGTAGCAGAAGTAGTAGAAGTAGTAGTAATAGTAGTAGTAGTAGTAGTAGCAGTAGCAGTAGTAGTAGTAGTAGTAGTAGTAGTAGTAGTAGTAGTAGTCGTAGTAGTACTTCATATAATGTGCTACATTATTCTAAAATACATTGTGGTATACTTAAGTAAAATAGTATGATTTGCTGCATTTTATTATGTTACTTTGTACTATGTCATATCATAGTGCACTCTACTGTGTTATGCTACACTGCATTATGCAATGTTTATTCGGCTCTAAAAGCCTTACATTATATAATGTATCACTTTAATCTGCATGGCATTACTCTTTCCCGTGTTACGTTACGATATTGTGCATTATGGTAGAATGTTATGTTACATTGCTTGGCAATAACCTATACTGTTGTATTCCATTCTATGTTAACGCATCATATTGAAGTATTGTACGCTATGTTCTACCGTGCTGCATTGTGCTGTACTTGTCCTGTTGTGATACATTATTTATTGCCGCGGTATATTTTTGTCCAAGAAACTGTGTTGCAGTATGACATGTTTTATTATGCTGCCTTGTACTGCATTGTATGATAACGAATAACTGAAGTACATTATGATCTGATGTTTTATTGTATAGCATGATACATTCCATTATCTTGTAACATAATCATTTGGATTCCCATTTGTCAAACTGATTCTGTTATCTATTACTTTAAAGTACTGTACGGTATTTTACCTTACAACATATTGTTGCAAGCATGTTTAATAATAAACTCATATTAGAGCAGTTTATATTGTGACATATGATATACTTTATTTCGTGTCTATTCTGTCATGTTGAGACATCATATAGCGTGATGTAATAATAAAACTTTTGTGGTATATTATTATGTGTCATTTCGGCCGGAAACAGTATCCCATATCGTCTCTGGGGCCGCGCACTTCAGAAACATCTCGCGCGTAAGGCGTGCGTCTTTGACGAAGAACCCGGCGGAGCTGTCTGTAATGAAGTGGACCTTCGCGCTTGTCGAGACCCCAGGATTGAGGATTCGACTGCAGACAAACAGATGCAACCTGAAGGACCTGCGTGTCGAGATCGAATGCTGCAGCCGTGGTGCGAGGTAAGATCTCTCTGTGTCCTTCGGATGACACAGGGCAGTAGTGTGGTCTGCATGGTAATTAGGCCATTATGCTTCGGAGCAGTTAACTTCGTTCTTGAGGCTCAGGGTCGCCTGCGTTCACTGCAACCCGGCCTAGATCGTTTGAGTTCGTGTGCGATGGGCATCTTATGTCCTGTCGAAGGCCACATGGCTAGGCTTCTTGAGCCTTCCATGCTGCAGTGCTCCCACAGCTAGTGGGACGACGCATGCCCCACGCCCAGCACAAGCTTAGAGGATCGGAGATTGAGCTTCGAAGCGTCGTGGCAAAGACATTACCGCGCGGTTTGATGAGGATCCCAAACAAGGCTCCAAAACATGTGCTCGGTTGAAGAGTGGCATCGCTACTGTTGTAGCTTCTCACTTGTGGCCGCTATAACTTTTTACGATGATCAGGCAGTGTTTTTGTCGATTCAGTTTTTGGCTTCTATATCCCGATTTTCTAATCGTCTCGACCCAAGCACATAAACCTAATTTTGTGACCCATTCCACATTTATCTACAGCTCGCATGACATCCTACACCCCAGGCTGCATCCAAGGTTCAATCGGCTCCGGAGACGGAATCTGGTTCACAAAAGCAGGAATCTGACGGCACTTCTCCGTAAGAGCTGCACCATGCGCACAAACCTTGCGTGCGAGAACTTCAAAACTGTTTCAGGGAACACAGCCACGAGTTTGAATACGTGGCTTTTCTTCTGCCAATACGCGAGGGGCACAGAGGTCTTGAACACCGGCTTCACGACGAAACCAGGCTTTGGAGCAAAGTCGGAGAAGAGATGCGCTGCAATTTCTACATCGCAGACTTGGGTCGCCTATCTGTTTAGAACAGGGATCGCGCACAGCTTCAGTTCCAAGTAGTGCCATGTCTTCCCAACACGAACTCGCTCTTTCACGCACCGTAACAGTCCTAACACAAAAAACAGCAAAAGGCAGCTATGCTTATGCGCATCAGCAGCAACATCTTCCTGACAGAAGTGACTGAGAGCGGTCGAACATTTGTACCAATGCAAAGGTGTTTATCACTACTTCACGCTGAAAGACAGTGCATTCGTCAAAGGCCCGATGTTCTAACATAAACCACAAATCCCATGATCTAGAAGCTTGACTCCCGCATCGATGCGCACAACATGACATGCTGACCTTTCCCAATTTTGGCCTCCCTGAAGGCCTACCCCCGCCCACCCTACTCCCCAATTCGTTTGTTCGAACCAGGCGCTCGCATGTTCACTGCGAAGAGAAAGAGGAGTGGTAAAGCCGCAACCATCTCGAAAATCAGCATGTCCTCTGTCGGTGAGTGCGTTGATACTTGATGTGGCCTGGCACTCTCATGTGCTGCTTGACAGTGCCAACATCACGTTTCAAGTCACAGGGTCCAATTTCCCCCGAACGCACGATCTCCATCTCTGGAACGGGCACGGTCAATGGTGACGCACAGGGCATGTCAAAGCTGCAGCATCTTGCTGAAAACAATCTGTCGAACAACCTCCAAGCCTCTGCCTGTCTCCCTCTCGCTCTCCTCTCTCCCCTCCTTCCCAAGTCTACGAATCCAGATCCCAGTTAAGGGAAGCTTTGGCAAATAACTGAAGCCTCCGGGCCTCCGATGAAACTGAACGGTTCTTACTTCACCTGCTACTGGAAACTGAAGTCTCTGAACACGGACCATGACTGCGACCAAAGCCGCAATGCGAAAACCTTAGCACAGCCAACCATCAACCAAAACAGTCCATGGCACGGAGACACACGCTTGAGCACGTAGGACTGAGGACCCCGCAGTTGCGAACAACTCGATGCATGCACGCATCACGCATACGCACGGAAGAGCCGGTAGTTGGAGATTTGGATACTGACGTTCTCCGACATGCCGATAACGCAAGGTGCCCTTTGATTTGCTCGGAGGATGTCCATGATTTGCGGATATGTCTTGCGGAACTTACTTCTCTCACTGAGCGCAGTGAACTAGCACAACCTCGGAGGCACATGCTTCTGAACCCTTAAATTCCTTGTTTCCAGCCTCACAACCAAGAACCCTGAACCTCGAGCACAAAACACACAGCGGCCTCGCCAGTCGGGCAAGGATACGGCAAGCAGCCTTTCTGGAAAGCGTTGGTGACGCCACTGGCCAAAAAATAAACGAAGCCCACGGCACCCAAGGCCTGCCACAAAGGTTAACAGGGTTCAGGACAAGCAAATTATTCAGTAAGCGCTCAACCTCAAACCCACACTTAAAGTTGGCACAGATCTTCTGGAACGGTTCAGAAGACTCAAAGACTGCTTAGAACCCTGGCACGAAGCGCCCGCATTGCCGAATCTTTAGGCCTACAAGTGCATTTCAGCCGTAGCTAGGCGCGCCTGGGGGCGTTCATAACCACTGAAGATCTGTGTGGATTAAAAATCAGCTTGGGGCTCTAGGCTTGCACACCCACCACGTACTTCATGCCACAAAGCTTTACGTACCTGTGGGCACATCGAACCAATATGATATACATGCGGAAACCGAACCCTTGCCTACACAATAAAATCCTGCTTGAAACGCACAAAAACATATAAAAGACGTGTAAGAAAGTAAGCATGACATGGTATGATACGATTTGATATGATAAAGTATGATACGATGAAATATACAAGTATAAAAATAGTCATGGGTCCATGATTATGATATAACCTCAACGAACCACATGTACTCACACACACACATACGCGCGTGTGTGTGTGTGTGTGTGTGTGTGTGTTTGTACATATGTGTGAATATATATATATATATATATATATTTATATATATATACATATGGATAGAAATCGAATACCATATAACTTGCCACAACATAATACAATAAAACAGCATGACAGTAAAGAATAGCATCATACAAAGAACTATTAACACAAAATACTATGACATAATGTAGTTTAAACCATATATAATACAATAGACAAGGAAAGAACGTGACATAGCATAGTATAATGCGTTATAACAGACCATTACCATAAGATAATCAGATATTACTGTATACTATACTATAACAAACTATGATATACTGCAATATACTACAATATACCTTAGTATATTGAAATACAACAAAACATACGAACAAAAATAGAATATGTTACAATAAATACAATGCAATGCAAAAGCAAACTTAACATAACATAATAACATATAAGAATAAGAGCATTAACAGCAAAATACAACAATTCCAATACAACTTAGAGTAGTATACTGCAATAAAGTATAAGATATGACACGATATTTAAACATATTATAATTACAATGGTATACATATATATATATACACATAAATATAAATATAAATATATATATATATAGATGTATATATGAGAGAGAGAGAGAGGCGCCTCTAGGGTCTATTTGAAGCCCTAGTTTCTTCGTTTATGATTAAATAGAATATAAATAACAGAAATAAGTGAAATAATTCAAATCAGCGGGCCGATTTCAATTATTTAAAGCATTTCAATTATTTCGATTGGTTTGGGGACCCAAATAATCGAAATACTTGAAATAATCCAAATAATTGGTGTTTGTGGTCCAGTCCCAAACCCCACCATTTGAATTGATCGAAATAATCGAAATAATTAAAATAATCGAAATCATTTCAATGATTTCGCTTATTTCGATTGGTTTCGGGACCCAAACAATCGAAATAATCGAAATAATCAAAAACGTTTCAATTATTTTGATTATTTCATTTATTTCGATCAACTCAAATCGTGGGGTTTGGGGGGTCGGCCCAGGAAACCCCAGGATTTCAAATTTCAATTGTTTCGAGTGGTTTGGGGACCCAAATAATCGAAATAATTGAAATAATCCAAATAATTGGTGTTTGGGGTCCAGCCCCAAACCCCACCATTTCAATTCATCAAAATAATTGATTTAATTGAAATAATGGAAATAACTGAAATAATCGAAATTATTCCATTGGTTTGGGAGCCAAACAATCGAAATAATCAAAATCATTTCAAATACTTTGATTATTTCAATTATTTCGATTATTTCGGTCAATTCAAATCGTGGGGTTTGGGTGGTCGGCCCAGGAAATTCCAGGATTTCAATTATCTCAATGGTTTCGATTATTTCGATTATTTCAATTAATTCAAGTAGGGTGGCGGGCTGGGGGGACGGAGGGGCTTGGGGTGTGCAGGCTGGCGAGCGGGCGAGTCCGGGAGGGGGGTGACAGGCTGGGGCTGGGGCGGGGGGTGGCGGGCAGCGGGTGGTTCTCCCCCGCCACACCCTCCGCGCGCTCCACCTCTCATTTGTTTCGGTTGAAAGGACACCCTGCACCCCTGTGAACTTGACCCTGAGGCACCCTCCTGCACCGACTCCCTTAAACCCTTTTCTCCAAAAGCTTAGACCCCATTCCCTGCACTCCTTTTCCCCTAAACCCTACACTACACTTCTTTGCCCCAAACCCAACACCCAGCACCAAAAGACTTATAAACAATCGCGTTAAAACGGCGGCTAGGGATTTCATACATCTGTTGGCAAAATCTGGCGGAAGTGAGCCGCCACCGAGCAAAAAACTTGTAAACACCGCATTAAACAAAGGGCTACTGTAGGGATTTCACACATCTGCTGGCGGAAGTGAGTGGCGACCAAACAAAACGCCTGTAAATACCGCATAAAAACATGGGCTAGGGATTTCACACATCTGCTGGCAAAATCTGGCGGAACTGAGCCGCGACCGAGCAAAAAACTTGTAAACACCGCATTAAACAAAGGGCTGGGGACTTCACACATCTGCTATTAAAAGCTGGCGAATGTGTGTGGCGACCAGACGAAAGGCCCGTAAACACCACATTAAACGAAGACCTAGGGGTTTCACACATCTGCTGGCAAAATCTGGCGGAAGTGAGTGGCAACCAAATTCAAACAAAACGCATGTAAATGCCGCATGAAAACACGGGCTAGGTATTTCACACACGTGCTGGTCAGATCTGGCGGAAGTGAGCCGCGACTGAGCAAAAAACTGTAAAGACCGCATTAAACAAAGGGCTAGGGATTGCACACATTTGCTGGTAGAACCTGGCGGAAGTGAGTGGCGACCAAACCAAAAGCTTGCAAATACCGCATAGAAACACGGGCTAAGTACTTCACACATCTGCTGGTAAAATCTGGCAGAAGTGAGCCGCGACCGAGCAAAAAACGTGTAAACACCGCACTAAACAAAGGGTTAGGGATTTCACACATCTGCTGGTGGAATCTGGCGGAAGTGAGACGCCACCGAGCAAAAAGCCTGTAAATATCGCATTAAACAAAGGGCCCACACCCACCCACCCACCCGTTCACCCACCCACACACCCACTCACCCGCCCACCTGCCCACCTTGATGACCATTTTATCAAATTTATGATATCTTTGCTTGCTTGGCAAAATTTGGTCCAATCCTCTCTGCTGTCATTTCCCATCGGTAACATCAAGAAAGCTATGGGAACAGCTAGTCGGCAAAATGTGGTTCAATCCTCTCCGCCATCATTTCTTGCCGGTAACCAAGGAAATGACAGCAGAGAGGATTGGATCAACTTTTGCCGACGACCTATTCCCGGCACTTCTTCCACAAATCTTACGTGCATCATCTTTGTTTATTATCTTTGTCACATTTGTGTCATCTTTATCATCTTTGCTTGCCCGGCAAAATTTGGTCCAATCCTCTCTGCTGTCATTGCCCATCGGTAACATCAAGAAAGCAATGGGAACAGCTGGTCGGCAAAAGTTGGTCCAATCCTCTCCGCTGTCATTTCCTACCGGTAACCAAGGAAATGACAGTCCCCGCTGTCATTTCCTACAGGTAACCAAGGAAATCACAGCAGAGAGGATTGGACCAAATTTTGCCGACGATCTGTTACTGCAACTTCTTCCAAATCTTATGTGTATCATCGTTTTTAAGTACCTTTTATCATATTTGTGAAATTTGGTCCAATCCTCTCTGCTGTCATTTCCCATCGGTAACATCAAGAAAGCTATGGGAACAGCTAGTCGGCAAAATGTGGTTCAATCCTCTCCGCCATCATTTCTTGCCGGTAACCAAGGAAATGACAGCAGAGAGGATTGGATCAACTTTTGCCGACGACCTATTCCCGGCACTTCTTCCACAAATCTTACGTGCATCATCTTTGTTTATTATCTTTGTCACATTTGTGTCATCTTTATCATCTTTGCTTGCCTGGTTATAAGTTTATACAGGTATTGTTCCCATTCAATGCAGGTTTGCGTGTTCACTTCTCCTTGTCTTTTGTTCTAGCGCACGAGCAAAGGAGAGGTGTTCTCATTCGATGCAGATATGTTTGTTCACTTCTCCTTGTCCTTCGTATTGGGCCACGAGCAAAGGAGAGGATTGGACCAAATTTGGCCGACGAGCTGTTCCCTGAACTTCTTCCAACATCTTATGTGCCATCCTCTTTTATCTTTATCATATTTATGTGATCTTTAAAGTCTTCGACGGGCTGTTCCCGGAACTTCTTCCTGACAGCTGAGACAACTGGACTAAACTTTGCTTGCGAGATGTTAGCGAACTTTTAATCCTATTATGTGCTTTGTTTTTTCTTTAACCTATGGGAAATGGCAACAGGGAGAAGTGAACCAACTTTTGCCAGCGAGATGTTCATCCTATCCTTGGTCGTGGTTGTGACTGTGCATGTTGTTGCTACTGTTGTCATTGGCTGCTGTTGTTGGTCACACTGCTTGTAAACGTGTTGGGGCTTTGGAGTTGATGTTAGAGTTGGAAGACTGGAACTCACGCCGACTCACACCAAAGGGACGACAAAGACCAACACAAAGCATCCAAATGTACTATGTACGACCATCCAAATCCCTTTTCCATCTGTTAGATCAGATACGACAAAATAGAGCATTGGACCAAATTTTGCCGGGCAAGCTGTTCTCCAAAATTTGGTCCAATCCTCTCCTTTGCTCGTAGCCCATATCCAAAGGACAAGGAGAATGAAAATGTCCACCATTCTGACTGGCCCCTGGGTGCTATACGACAACGGATGGGGTCTAGTTGGACATTATCATGGTTAGGACATGGTTGCTTTGCCAAAACGTATGAGTGCAGGATGGACGTTGACGTGGCTGGCCTATGGATGTTATGCGAAAATGCATGGGGGTCTGGGTGGACGCCAGGTCTATTTGGAGCAGGTGCTGTACATGAATGCTGCTTGCCAACCATGTATTTCCGATTACACGATGGCTGCACATGGACTGTGATGTAAGATGTCGGATGCATCTAGCATGGACACCGGTCACCAAGCCAACCTTCCAAACTATATGGAAATCGCTGCATAACATGATGGCATTTATCGGGTTGTCGCATAAGATGTCGGGTGCATCAAGCATGGATGCCGGTCACCAGGCCAAGCTTCCGAACTGCATGGAAATTCGATGTACAACATGATAGCAGTCATCGGATTGTTATGCAAGATGTTGGATGCATCAAGTACGAATGCCGCTTGACAAGCTAATCTTCCGAAGTGTACAGGAGATCGATATTAAACAATATCTTCGGGCATGTCTCAAACTTTTCGGAATTACGTTTGTGCAATGTATAATTTATGTGTAAAATAATTAGCTAGGGATTTTATATTGCATATATAAACGCCTAGCTAAATAAACCCTAATGGTATCGGGCTCATATATATATATATATATAGATGTACATGTATACGGAGAGAGGGAGCGAGAGCTCCCCACATGTGTTACAATGTGTATATACATATATGTAACAGCCTGTATCGTATGATAAAATTTGCTATACTATACTATACTGTATTGCACTGTTTTTGCTATAGTTCAGTATATTATATCATGTTGTATTACAAAATATGATGCCGCTACATCATGTTATATTCATTTATGCTATGTTATGTTATGTTATGTTATGTTATGTTATGTTATGTTACGTTATGTTATGTTATGTTATGTTATGTTATGTTATGTTATGTTATGTTATGTTATGTTATGTTATGTTATGTTATGTTATGGTATGTTATGTCATGTTATGTTATATTATGTTATGTTATGTTATGTTATATGCTATTATATTATATTGTTTTCTGATATGCTTTACACAAACTACTGTATGTGATTGCTTAACTGTATCATTGTCATTGCTGCAGGTAATATTATTATTAATACGATAACGATTACAATTACGATCACTCTCCTATGACTAGGACTATGGCTATGACTGTGACTGAGATTCCTACTACTACAACAATCTACTACAACAGTCTACTACTACTACTACTACTACTACTACTACTACGACTGCTACGATTACTACGACTACTACTAGTACTAGTACTAGTACTAGTACTAGTACTAATACTAGTAGTAGTAGTAGNNACTACTACTACTGCTACTATTACCATCGCTAGTATGATTATTAACAGTATTCAGAATATGATTATTCTTATTATTGTCATTGTAATTTTAAAGCTCATGTTACCAATACTGTAACTTTCATTTTGAATACAACATATATATATATGTATCAATATAAACACAAATCTATCATTGTCATATTATGTATGTAATTACGATTTTCATTCATGATTTTGTTGTGTGGGCCAAAGTTCGATTTTGCGCCGGTATATCATATTGGTTCGAAGCCTAAGTGTACGTGTGTCAATTAGTACGTGGACGCATAAGCTTAAAACCCCAAACTAAGCACGTATAACTCAACGTACTAAGTCCCTTGATCCGTGGGGGGGGAGGGGATGCAGAGGAATTGAGGGCCTTTTGCATCTGGAGTAGGCTCAAGGACCTCTAGCGCGGACTGGCTGATCCAGGCCCGTTCCCACCCCTGCACCCCCTCGCACCG
>CAJNDV010031373.1:25339-49003 GCA_905221635.1 Symbiodinium sp. CCMP2456 | reverse complement strand
GTTACCTATGGTTCTTCTAATGGTTCCATCATATAGGTCTTTTTGGTAGTTGAGGTATAGGTTGTTATGGTTTAGGATCTTCAGGTGGCCTAGGGGGGTGGGCATGGTTAGAAAATGGAAATGGTCATTGCTAACTTTAGAGTCTGAGTTTTGGACCCAAGCAGTTAAGTCTCCAAACTTTACCGTGCAGACCAAACCCTGAAGCCCGAGTCTTAAAAGGCTTATACACGGTAAACTGCACGGCTTCTCTGGTTATTCCTTGGCGTTTTGGGTTGCTTTCCGTTGCTGGGGGATTGGATTCAAACTTAAATTGAGGCTTCAGGGTGTTGTGCTTTAGGGGGGTCTCTGCTGATGTATAGGCTCGCTAGGTGATTAACGCGATTTAGCCTTAACATAGCAGTCTGAAAAAACTAGAATCGATACTATCATTACTATTCCTTAAGGTTCATTATGATCGCTACCGTTCAAGACTCCATTTATGAAGGTCCCGAAATTCGACTTTTAACGGACCTTTCGGTCTTCTCTGATGGTCTTCCGACTCCTAAGAATCTGGGTAGTTCCCTAAATCAGGGTCCCTTTTCAGGTCCCCAGAATCGTATGGAACCCCTATTAAAAAGACCCTAACAGGGACCCCAATCTAGAGAACTACCAATATGGGGAGCGGACGCTGAGCGGTGTTGAGGGACTCCATGGTAGTTCCTTTTTAGGGTTACCGTTTAGGATCCTGAGTATATAGTCGTTGGGTAAACAGCAAACAAAAAGGAACGACCATGGAGACTGTGTATATGGTCTAGGCTCTGCATGCCCGAACCCCTAAACCCTGAACAGTTCCAGCTCTGCTCCACTGCGGTGGGCGTTGCGAGACTGGAGCCACTCCCTTGTCAGCTCCGAGAGTCATACAATGTCATAAGTCTGTAAGGCCTAATGAAACCCCTTCAGCCACCCAACCCCGAAATCTTTCAAAAGTCCAACTCAGCACCCTCACCCTCAACTCCACAATTTAGGGTTTTAGGCTTTCGGGTTTAGGAAACACCCGGACCCCAAAGCCTTGATCCTTGTCGCTGCTGTGCTGCCCAAGCCTTTACATCCTCTGGGCTATCGATTCAAGAAGCGCGGGGCTTAGCTCCCTCGCATGTCCGTGCTCGGCGATGATTCCCAACCTGAACCCTAAGCCTTACAAGACCCTATGCCTCACACCCTAAACTAATGGCCGGGCTGACATGTGGTGGACCCGACGTCTTCACAGATGATTATCAAAAGTATGCCATCACGGTCCCCATATGTCCCTGTATACTTGTTATAGTAACATATACACCCAAAACCAGATTCGTATTATTATTATTATTGTTATTATTATTATTATTATTAAGGCTCCTATGTGGGTACTTCTCTAAATCAGGGTCCCGTTCTAGGTCCAAGGCAGTATGATTCAGAGAACTGCCTTTTAGGCTTGAACCTGGTAATTATAATATAAGGACCTTCATAATTGCCTAAACTATTTGGAGGGCTCCTTATTATACTTATAATACAACAGACCCTAAAACCTAATACCCCATTCGAATTATTGAGGCCCCTACTCCCTAAATCTTTATAGTAGCCCTTACAAAGCCCATGAAGGAACCCTTCAAAGGAACACCCTAAAACCCCATTCGAATTATTAAGGCCCTTACACCCTAAACCCTTACAGTAGCCCTTACAAAACCCTTTAGGGAGCCCTTTAAAGGAACACACCAAGAACCTATTCGAATTCTCAAGGCCCCTACACCCTAAACCCTTATACTAGCCCTTTATAGAACCCTTTAAAGGAACCTCTATACCCAAAAACCCTATTCTAACTATTAAGGCCCCTGCAGTAGCGACCCGGAACTACAACCTGGAGCCTCCAGAGTCGTTTTTTTTGAAGCTCCTAAAATGCTACACGCAAAGTCCTATGCTTGAGGGTTTAGGGTTGAGGGTTTAGGGTTTAGGGTTTAGGCTGGTTGAGGGTTTAGGGTTTAGGCTGGTTTAGGGTTTAGCGTTCAGGCTAGTATCCTTTCAATCCTAGCTATAGTCTCCACAGTTCCTCTTTGTCTCGCTTAGCAGACTTTTTACGATTAGGATCCTTCAATCCAAAACTTAACGTGGACACTATGGCCAGCATCCTCTCCTCCTGCTCAGGCGTTCTTTCCGTCTTCTCGTCTCCATGGACGGCCACGAGCTGAGCCGATTCGAAGATGTGTTGGGGTAGTTTGGGGTCTGACTTCTTGGCAACGGTGTCAGACGATGCGCAGGGGGCCTTCTCATGATCTCCCCTTGTACATCGTGGATACGTTGGTGCTTGATATTCGGAGCTTGTCTTGGCGACTTCGAAGTTTGCATTTATGGGCCGTGGGTGCAAGTGCGGTAAGCTCATGTACGTGAATTTGTGTGCGGCTTAGCAAGGAGGTAGGACTTGGGGTCACAGGGCACCGCCAGTGGACAAGTCGTTGAGTGAACGCACGCGTCTTCCTCAACGCATCGCGGGGAGATGTGACGCGCCTCACAAGAACCGGCCCGAATAGAACTCCTAATGTGGGCAGATTCCCCATCCAAGAGCTCCCAGTAGACTCGCACACTTTTGCGATGTGCTGGATAGCCTGAGCAGGTTTGCCGCCCCCCCCTGAGACATTTGACTTTGGGCTTCGGGTGCAGCAGCATGGGTTTAGGGTTTAAGGTTTCGGGTCCGCGGTTTGAGGTTCAGGAGGTTGGGGATTGGCTCTGGCTTTAGTGTTCAATGTTCATATTCCCCTCGTTCCAGATGAAGACTTGGAGTATACCCTGCTGAACAAGCGGGAAGTCATGGCGCTGGCCTCAGGTTCTTTGCATGCATTCCCCAGGAGGGGCCGCTGATTTGGGTTGCCGGGCCTGTCTCATCAACCTTCCTGTTAAGCAAGTTTAGGCCATGCATGCACATCTGGTATGGACACAGGAAAATCTGAACTGATGAATATGCGGTAAAGAAGCACAAACGCTCGCAGACACATGACCATATATAGCTACATGACATGGTAGATGCCTATATTGTTGTGCGAAAGTCGCATACATGTCATAAACATATAGATGTAGACATAGACATCGACACATACAGATACAAACACACATACGTATGTGTATGCGCAAGCGTGTGTGTGTGTGTGTGTGCGTATGCGTATATGGGCACACGCACACACACACATACATACATACATACATACATACATACATACATACATACATATATATATATATATGTGTATATACAGACACACTTACAGCATTGTTGTCCTACTGGTATATGATATTGTGTGCCGCGAACACAATGTCATAAGTTCTCAGATACAGTTCGTGATAGGCTATGCCTGGATGTGACATTCTCGGATTCTCTGTGATATTCCTTTTTGGCTGCGTTATCTGTCTTTGATGTGTTGTGTTTTATAGCTCCTTGTCTGGATCAGTGGAAAGCCCCAAGCCCTAAAACTTACTTAACACCCGCACCCAGCCAAGCCCCTTTAAACCGCAAACCCCCTAACAAAACCTACACCCTAAACACCCGGACGCCAAGAACAAATACTAACCCTTCAACCCCGGGGCTTTAAAGGCCCTGATCCCTAAACCTCTATAACAACCTCAACCCGGAACTTGAAAGGTCCTGAACTCGAATTCCCATTAAACCCCTATTAACCCCTTAATCCCAAACCCATGACTGGGAAGCCTAAACCCTGAAGGCCCTAAGCCCTTAACCCCCTATAAATCCCGATTAATCCCACACAGGCCCTAAAGGCCCTACCCAAAGTTGGCTCTATGTACCCACATAGTACATACTTAGGCCTTAAAAGGGGTTCCTATGTAGGTACTTCAAGGCCAAAGTATATGCCATATAGCTTCCTGGAGTCTTTGGGCTAACGGCTCTAACCTCAAAGACGAAATGAACTTTAAAACGGTTTATGGTTCAGATACCAGACAGGGATTCATAGTGTAAGGTTATAGGGCTCCTTAAGGACAGCCCTAAATCCTCAACCCTGCAGCCAAACAGAGGTCTACCAGATCCCTCCGGCTTCGTCTTCTGCGGGGCATAAGGCTGATGACTGGAAGCCAGGACCTCAGAGACTTAACCCTAGAGGGTCCATGGCGAACATTCTTTTGGCTGATAAGTTTCCATTAACGGTTCTATAGATTCTATAGGGGACCTGATCCCCGGCGCTTCAAACATCTCAAAAAGGTGTGGTGTGTAGACTTTAGACCCCAACGTAGGGACTATGTATGTAATGTTTACTGCCTAAGTAGGTACTATTGGTCTACTTGGAGGCTCAGGGTAACCTGCAGTTAACAATACCATGCCTTACAGTTCCTTAGTACGACTATAGTATGACACACCCCAAGCTTATTCTAATCGTCATTTCGCTTTTCAGGTCTTTCGTGGGGTTTAGGACAGCTTAGGGCTGGAAGTCTAGGGCTTAAAGACAGTTTGGAGCAGTTTAGGGCTGAGGGCTCAGGGTTTAGAGAAGTTTTTTTTTTGGCTTAAAGTTTAATGCTTTAAGTTCCCCGGTTTGGGGAAGTTTAGAGCTTTGGGTTCAGGGTTCAGGGTGGATGGTTGGAATATGAAGATGATTTGGTTTCGGTTGGTGGGGTTTCGAGTTTAGTTTGAAGCTCCTTAGGAATCAGTGTTCATTGCTGTTTCGCCATATCCAATGCGCAATCATTCCGTGGGGCTATTGAAAGTGTGATGTTCTGGGTGAAAAGGAGCTGATAACTTGCCACGCACCAGGCTTTTCGTAGTGCTTTTGACAGCGATTTAGGGTTTAGGGTAGCGTGAGTCGGTTGCTGTGGAGCTCTTAAGCCTACTATAGAAGCCTTAATAATTACCTATACTGTCTTGGGGGTTTCCTTATCCATCAGTGTCACTGCCATCCTCTTCCGAAGCCCTAGACCCTGAGCCCTAAATCCATCTTCGTATCCATCATCAAGAGCAGGCTGTTTCTAGGTCAGGGCACAAGTACTTCCAGCATATTAAACCTGTCAGGCGCTCCCATTCTCAAGTCAGACGGCAAACATATGAATCTTTCCACATTCATAAGTCAGCATAGAGGTGCCTGAATACTTCACAATACTCTTTCTGTGGGGCCCCGCGACCCTTGCGCGCGACCCCATTCAAGGAAGTGCATCTGGCGGGGTCGGCTCAGGCGCAGCTGGCGTCAACAAGCAGATGTACCTAATTTTTTCGGGCACTTGCCTTCAGTAGTAGTTCTCTGGGGCTTTGGGTGCCCACATACCAATTGGAAACTTACAGTTGTGGGGCATTGCAACAGCAGCTGAATATCCCGTCGTGCAGGTTACTGGGCTGCTACAGGGACGAGCTTGCTCGGGGCATAGAGTTTCAACTAACGCTAGAGGAGTTTAGGGTGTCACCCACCCCCATAAAAACAAGAACAGGACTTCAGGTTCACCTGATGGGCAACATGTTATGTGAACAACCTACGGCCAAGCATACGACACGGCCTTGATATAGACCGTAGAGTCACCTCTACTTACCCAGAAACGTGCAGCGACGCCCTCAACCCCTAAAGCTTAAATTCAAAATGCACCGAAAGCTGCGACTTCGGGTCCAGTTCTGAGTTTCGGAAGACCGGAACCCTAAAGTCCTACCCTAAACCCCACAGACCTTAAAGCCCCAAACCCCAAAACCCCACGTCCTAAATCCTGAAGCCTTTTTCAGCCCGTCCCCCTAACCCCAACACCCGCACCCTACCAAGACGCTTTGGACGGCTGACACCTGAACCTCAATACCCGTAATCTTACACCCTTAACCTTATGCCCATAGGTCTTGAAACATTCTTCCCTTCCTGCCCAGATGGTCCTAGGGGGGATACTTTCCCAAATCATAAGAATAGTTCCTATTCTGAAAGAAACCCTACATTCGACGATATAGGCACTTAGGACCTTTTGGACCCCAAGGCCTTTTAGCGGGATCCTCATCTAGGGTGTGTAGTAAGTTTGGGTTGAGTGCGCATACACTGGGCCCATGGTTCCAACAAAGGAACCCCATGGGTCCTAAGCCCTAAACCCTAAACCCTCAACCCCCCATGGGTCCTAAGCCCTAAACCCGAAACCCTAAACCCCCATGGGTCCTAAGCCCTAAACCCCAAACCCAAAACCCTAAACCCCCATGGGCTCGATTTCAAGATGCAAACCTGAGGTCTCAGGGCTTTGGTTTCAGAGTTCAGCTCAGCTTGCCTATACTAAACGTTGGGGCTAAGGAAAGGTTAGAATAGGGTGTTGGGCCCCTTTGCAGTATAATTCTAATATGGAGCCAGAAGGAGGAATATTGGTAATTTAATTTTTTAGGCTTCTACTACATTAACCTTTCAAGCATGGTGGGAACTTATATACCAACAAGATATTAGGTTACCTGCTCGGCCCCCAAGTAGAGCCACTTCAACGCGTTCATCGTAAAAGTGTCCGTGCTTTGGGAGCAAGCCTGCACTGCTGCGCACTATTGATAAATATTCAGTTTGCCTTCATGTCCAACGTTGTTGTCAACATCTTGGGAACAATCGAAACGTCTTCAATCTCTGAGAGCTTAAACCAGAAAGTCACAAAGCGCCAAAGTCAAACAGGACAGATCAACAGCTCCCACCCCAACCCCATAACCCTGAAACTTCCATAGACACTGCCACATCCACCCCTAAACCCCCCGAAGCCCTAAACCCCCAAACCCTAAACCTATCGTATTTCTCAGGTTCTGTGGCTCATCCCCGAAGAGGTGAGACGCCAGAATCCTTTCACTAAGGACTACTCCTTGTCAGCCTATCGTTGAGGGTTTGGCTATACATTGGCTCTCAAAGAGTCTTTAGGGTTTAGTGCTCAATGCAGTCCCCTGATGACTACACCACCCATAGGCCCCATAGTAGTGGGGTTAATATTTAGAAGCCTATGAGGTAATAACAAAAAGGAACTACTATGGGGCCTATGGGTAAACACTAGGGTCTCCGTATCGAATCCTGAACCCCGAAACCATACACACTCCTGACTCCACAGCCCTGGCAATGATCCTGCTGAGCCCGAATTTCTACGATGCGACACACAGTAATCCCTACTTTGTCTCGCGATGCAATTGATTGGAGCATTTTTGATCCACAAGCATACGGATCCCTGCTAGAGGGACACTTGTTGACTCCATTCAAAAGGACACTAACCAAGACCTAACCCAGAGCCCGCAGGTTCGAACCCTACAACCTTGCACTCTCAGGAATGCCCTTAAAAAGCCCAAGAGCCTAAAACGGCCTAAGCTCTCGTTAAAAGCCCTCAGCTCCAAAACACACACAAACACCCTCGTTAACGCAGCCCCCCGTGAATGAAGGAACTTTGGTGCCTCGTGGGAGGGTGAAAACGTGAAGCTAAGCCCTGGGGTTGCCGCGGAACCTTCCGACGCCCAGAAGCTTCCAGGATAGGGTTTAGGGTTTAGGCTTTAGGGTTTAGGGTTTAGGGTTTAGGGTTTAGGGTTATGAACTTACCCTAACCCCCCAGTTACCTACTATATAGGGTACTAGAGCCCCTAAGGCCCTACATAGTAGGTACCTGGAGGTTTAGGGTTACTTTCCCAATAATAAGCCAGGGAAATAAAAGGTTAAACTTTCAGATTCCGACTAAATTATAAGAGCCCCAAAGAGTTTAAAGGTTGGGTATTGGGGAACTAAGTCAAGAAATTCTAAGGGATAACATTCGTATTTATTCAGCAGTTGGCGCTGTGCGGCCTCCACTGCTTTAGTAACTGTAGTGTTTCTGATGCCCCCTCACCCCCTCCTGCAACCGCAACGCTGCTCCAAGATCTTTGCCAGCTCACGGAATGCTCCGCCTGGAAACAGACCTGCCAAATTAGGTGAAAGGTAGAGGGTATAGTCCCTTAAAGCTAAACCGTAAACCCTAAACCCTAAACCCTAAACCTTTTAGAAAGGCTTCGTGGTCTTTGCCCATCTGGCTGCCACGCTGGACACATGAGTTTTCTCGCAGTAGGGTTTAGGGTTTAGGGTCGCTTGTTTTCCCAATTCCGAAACACCGAAAATAATGAACGCCCCCAACAGGCAAGCACATTGAATCAATAGAAACCCCCATACCCCACCAATGCTATCGGTACTTGGGAAACCCGTTTGCTCGTAGCCCGAATTAGGACTATAACCGCCAAACTCAGTCCGTTGATCCTTCAGGCATACCACAACCTGCCCAAACCCCGCAAACCTGCAAGGTGCTAGAGAACCCTGTGGCCCCATAGGGCCCTGTAAAGCCGCGCATTACAGAACCCAAGAGAACACCGATGAAAAAGACACTAAGCTGATAAACAAAAACCTATCAAACCTTCTAAAACCCTCCAAAATCTATCTCGAAGCTCCTGCAAAAAGCTGTCCTGGGGTAGTCGAAAGCGGCAGGGAATTCCGGGCCGTCCCAGCTCATGGGCACCCCTGAAGCCTGGGTTTGGGTGTAAGGTTTAGGGTTTAGGGGTTTGGGTTTAGGGCATACAAAGGACCTACCTAGCGCAGCCTGTAAAATTTAGGGTTTAGGGTTTAGGGTTCAGGGTTGAGGGTTAAGGGTTAGGAGTCCTTCTTGTGACTGCTTTATTACGAGCTTTTTCATTTTCTTCTGATTTGCTTATCACATTTTAGGGTCCAGGCAAGGCTTGAAATGGTGTTACTCGGATTTAATATAGGGGCCTTCATAATCAGACAACCTTCCCTTTTAATGGTTTCTTTTGCAATGGTTCCGATATGGGCTACCATAAGGGCTTAGTATCGGGGCATTCAAGAGCAGGGCTTTGGGCCAATGATACTTAGAGGATCACGGGACTTAGCAGGGTTGGGTTTAGGGCTTAGGGTTTAGGGTTTAGGGGGTTATAATAGGGTTATAAGTAGATATGCTTACGTATATCCCTACTTTCATTAGGGGTAATATAGGGGCCTCAATAGTCAGACTGGGGTTTTGGGGTATACAATACTTGTAGTAAGTTTAGTCCCTAAAAAGAAAACACCCTGACCGTAGGGGAAGTGGTGTTTGTTTTTTTGTTGTGGCCCCGCCGGGTCTTTCTAGACCCAATGCAGTACACCAGATCCTTCCCCTGCCTATCGTCGGCGTCGGAGCAAAAAAACACACCCTGGGTGGTGTTTCCCCGCCGACAGGTCTCGGCGCCCAACGGGGCGCAACAAAAAAAACACTTTGCACGCTTGGGAACGACAGAAAAAAACCTAGAAACCAATGACACGGGGCACGAGCAAAAAGGGGCCACAACAAAAAAACAACACTCGGACCAGTTCCAATGCCCTCAGCAAAAGAGCCCTGAATTCGGAAGCGAAAGGTTCTGCCGCAACTTAGGAGAGAGGGCTCTTCCTACGGTCAGGGTGTTTTTTTTGGTGTTGTGGCTCGTGCCCCGTGTCATTGGTTTCCAGAAGTGTTTTTGCTGTCGTTCTTGGGTGTGCAAAGTGTTTTTTTTTTTTGTTGTGCCGCGTTGGGCGCCGAGACCTGTCGGCGGGGCCAGAGCAACAAAAAGAAACACCACCCAGGGTGTGTTTTTTTGCTCCGACCCCGCCGATAGGCAGGGGAAGGAGAAGCGCCGTTGGCCGCCGGCGCGGGGCCCCGTTGGACGCCGCCACCATTCGGCGGGGCCGGAGCAAACAAAAACAACCCTACCCAGTGTGTTTTTTGCGTCCGGCCCCTTTGGGTGGCAGGGGGGGGGGTTTGATTTCTTGGTTGTGATCCTTTTCGCCTTCCGCTTCTGCCCCGTCGATGTCCTTTAGAAAGTTGTTGTTTATCGCCCATGGGCGTCCAGCAGATTATGTGGGTGGAGTTTTCTTTTGGTTCTATTGGTCTTATTTTTTCCTTGGCTTGTTGTATGACCTCTACACAATTTTCAAGATTGCGCAAAGCATCTAAAAGATTTGTAAGCGGTTCATAATGGTCTCCGGTCTTCACAGGCTTGCTTTAAAAAACTATAAAGGTAAAAAATATGAAAGGGGGAACTTAAGCTTAAAACAACCATCGATGATCAATACTAAACCCAGAAACCCTGAACCCGCTGAACCCTAAAGCCTGATCCCAAAGCCTGAAAGTCAGAACCCCGGCGTTGCCGTAAGCGCGGGCGGCGGGGTGTAGGGCTTAGGGCTTATATGAATAACCAGATTGTTTCAACCTTTCCCCTAAATCCGGGTGATCTTTTCTCCCTGCATCCAACTTCCGATGTCTTCCATCCAACTGACCAATTTTCCCAAACAGAAACTTGTTGCCTTCATGAAATCTCTCTTCAGTTATGGTACCTCCAACATGGTGAATGGAACGCGAAGCTAGATCGAGAATCTCACAAAGAGGTGAACGTAGAACAGGCAAAGCGGTGCAGAGGTGACACAGGCGGATACATGTTTACCCTACGTGGGTGTGACGCCGCGGCGGCGGTGGCGGATGCCGGCGCAGGGCATGGTGAAGGGGCCAGCGACATCCCCTGTGGCAGCACTAAATCCTGCGTGAGGGCAGTTGCGACTTCCACTCGTTTTAGGACCAGCGCCAGTACTGGCAGCAGTCGGCCCCGATGGCAGCACTAGCACTCGTATTAGGACCAGCGCCAGTACTGGTGGTAGCAGCAGTCGGCGTAGGGAATGGGGGACCGCGACATGTTCGACTAGGTGCCTGACTCTCTCATGCATATTTGTATGTTTGCCATTACCATGATGTCTACAAATACATTGTATAGACTTATATAGCATACTCATCTGCTCGAATAGCTAAACCCAGTCACTAGACCGGCACTGAAACTGAAGAAAAAGTCCAAGTCTGGGCGACACCTATTGAATTCCCCGATGCCCTTTGCAGCGCTTACAGAAACTGTTTGAACGCCGTAGAGAACTCTTGAAACCCGTGCATACATTGAGCTGTTGATGCCCTCCTGGGAGGGTTCGGGGTTTTAGGGGTCAGGTTTCAGGGACTATGATGCTCTTGATGTCGTCACGACGTGGGAGAATTCAATGTGCCGTCATACAGCACTTTGCACCAGAGAGTTTCGTCATGGTGCGTCTGATGCTCGTGATGCTCGGGGCTTGGACTCTTAGTGTTCAGGATTTATACATAAAAGACGGCTCTACTCCAAACCAGAGGTGAGAGAGTAGTTTTATGCTGTGCCATCGGAAGATTACGTTTTCTGACCTGACACATGTCTTTGGAATACGCTTCCCGTGTGAAATTGAAGGTCGGCTAATGACTTTATAAGCTGGCGCACATGTTGATGGATGGATGCTTCATGCAATGTGGTTAACTACTGCAATAAAGTATGCAAACAAGCGGCGAAAATTTCTGTAGCTGTAGAGCAAGAACCCGGTTTTGCAGTGGACAATCGGGAACAACAACAGCACAGCTGCAAAGCATAACTCGAAAGAGACGTCGTTTTACGCGGTGTCACAAAGCAACCGGCAGTTGCGGGAGTTGTCAGAACGCACCAGTGGATGTGCCTGAGACGACAGAAGAGACAAGGGGTCGCAGGATGAGCTGGAGGTCTTGCTGCCAAGGAACCGCTTTTTGCTTGCAGTTGTCGGAAGCATTGCAGGATTGCCGCAGCATCGGTCTTGAATTTCTTCAAGTTCGCTGTGCTGCCTGGAAATGTTTTGCCACGGTAGTACGCGCACCATGCCTCAGTTTGGAACAGATGTTGCAGCGATGTCACATATGATGTTGGTCACAATATTGGGGGTTGGGCAGGCCGGGGATGGGTTGCACATGTCCACTTCTCAATGTTGCATGCGTGCAGCCTGGGTGCATTACTTCCCTGGTTCCAGTAGATCTTGCCATCATGAGGAAGCACGTGGCCATCGGCAGCCAGCGCACGAGTGACCAAGTCGAAGTCTGTCGAATACAGGCTAGGCTCCCTGTGATGATGATTGTCACCACGTACGCCGTCGACACACGCTTCTTGATGAGCAGAGACAGGCACGTCTGGAGGACCGGTTACGGACGAGTGGGAGGCCGGACGCATGGCAGCATCCGTCACGCACTCCCTTTGTTGGCCAGGCAGGAGGCTTTGGGGTGGCGATGGCAAGTAGCCCGCCGCCCTGCGTCGTTTCTCTCGATGTTCTTGGTCTTGAACATCTGCCCGCGCGTGCTCATGGTGTAGTTGGACGGAGGACCAACCGCGTTTGCTTGGACCGGGCTTCGGGGGACGATCACCTTTGCTGCCGACGACCGTCAGGTCGATGTTGCCAGTGCCCAGAATGTAATGCACGCATTGTTCGTGCTCACATCGGCCAGCCACGGCAAAGCATGTACAAGAACACAAATACAAAGCAGAAGTGCGGCTCATCCAATATTTGGACGCCTCGGGCCCGGTGAGAACCACAACGAACTTGACGCGAAGGACACGCCAGTCAGGCAAACTGAAATTGTCACTTCGGAGTACGCCGGCCTTGCGCCAGAGTGCCTCCAATTGCGTACAAGATTTCTCGACAGCCATTTGGGCTACCAGCTTGGCCTTCGCGGCAGGCAGACTCAACTCGCGCGAGGGGATTTCAATCCACGACCCTTTCTCCTCATCGTCGGAGTCTGCGTCCGCTGCGGATGTTGCTGCATGCGGCTGCCATTTAGAAAGGCTTTGCGGCATGACATGACCTTCATTGCCGTCGCCCCGCTTGACTCTATGGAAACTTTCAGCTTTACTGAGAAGTTGGCGAGTGCTTCGACCAATGTTTTCCAGCCCATCCGAGGTTGCTGAGAGCGGATCACGCTAACCGGGGTGGCCTGGAAGCAGCCGCGGCCCCTTCCTCAGCTGGCCTCCCTGAATGCACAAAACCTCAGCCATGCGAGTGAAGAACCGCTTGGGCCCCAGACCCTTCAACTGGACGCCCCGTTCATCTACGAGGGCATCGCGAAAGCCATGAAGTTGGCTGATTTCCACAGGCTGCGTGCCAGAAGCAGACCCCAGCTGCACACGGCTGATCTTTGGCATCTTGCTCGGAAAGGGTAAAAACATATTGACCTTTGAGGTAAGCGATGACCTCGTCTTCGCCTTTGGCAGCTAAGGATTCGAAGAGGAAGGTCCAATATAGATGAAATTCGGCCAAGGTGGTGCAGTGCGAGCGTTACTCCTGGAAGCTGCGGAGCAACATTTTCAAGAGACGTTTCCGCTCTTGACCCCGGGTGTGGAGTTTGCCGGGGATCTTTGCTTACGAACATGTGCCGATAATCACCTTCAATAACCAAAAATGTCTGGTCAAAAAAGACCCGGCGGGGCCACAGCCAAAAAAAAACACCGCTTCCGGGCTTTGAACCCCACTATACAATATTTATAACACGGAACCCCCAAAATAATTTAGGTAACTATTTAAGCCCCTATATTATTGATAAACTCTAAACTTTAAACCCTAAGAATAAACTCTACACCCTAATATCGAGCTTGAAAAGGTCTACAAAAGGACCTCGTGAAGCTTGCTTGGCGGTACTACACTATAGGGGTGTCCTTGAATTTCATTAGGGGTCATATGGGCCTCAATAATTAAACTGGGGTTTTGGGGTATCTTATACTATACTTGTAGTAAGGAACCCCACAATAGTACTGCTAATTATTTAGTCCCCTATATCAAGGTTTGGGGTTTAGGGCTTAGGGTTTTCTAGCCTTTTTTCAGGTTTGGGGCATAGGGCACAGGAGTTGGGGATTTTGACCGGGGCCAGCCGGGCATTGGGGTGTTGGCGTGTTGAGGTTGGGGGATTCGGAGTGGCAGTAATGTAGGGGTCTAAATAATAGTTACCAATATTATTTTGGGGGTTCCTTGTTGTAATTGTAGTATATTGGATCCAAAAGCCCTATTCTAATTATCAATGCCTCAAAATGATTGGCAGCAAGTCGAGTGCTGAATCGTGGGCTTTTCATATCTGCGCGCAGCACGGTCTATTTCTTCTAGTGCCGCCTTTGGCAGTTCCTCTTTACAGTCCAGTGTCTGAGTTGGCAAGGGGATTGGCCCTAAACCCTAAAAGCCCTAAACCCTAAACGCTAAACCCTTGACATCTATGGATCCATTGGCGGACTGGGGAGAAATTCTGTCGGCTCCAAGCAAGATGCAAGGCCGTATCCGAAACCTCGAACTACCTGTCTGCTGGTTTATGTTCTGTATTTCACTGTGTACTAAACACAAATGAGTCATTTGCTTATAGACTAACTCAACCTTTGTTTGTTTATTCACTAAACCCTGAACTCTGAACCTTAAACCCTAGCTTATCTATTTATTGTACGATTCTGAGCCCGGTGCCACCAGGTCTTGCAAAGGTCGAGCGCATGTGAAATTGCCTCCTGCCTGGCCGGAAGCTAAGAGCCCCACCTATAGTCTCCATCATTGTTCCTTTCTTTGGCTTAACCATATATATATATATATATGGTTAAGCCAAAAAAAGGAACTACAATGGAGACTATAGGTACACCCTAAACACATCATGATGTAGGGGCCTTGATAATTAGGATAGGGTTTCGAAGTATGTTATGCTATAATTATATACTAAAGAACACCCAAGATAGTTCTGGTAATTATTTAGGCATCGATATTAGATCTTTGGGAGTTGCGGGTTTGGGATGGCTTAGGCTGCTGCAGACGCAATCTTGTAGCTGTCAGAGCAATAGCTGCAAAAACTGCACTACCTACTTAGAGGGTTGTAGGGCTCTAACGCAGCATTCTTGATTGGGTTTAGGGTTTGGGATTTAGGACTACGTTCCATTTCCATAATACGGTGCTGATATTGCCCGGAAGTCAGCAGTCTGAAAGCAATTGCGATTCCTGGAACAACCAGCGACATCCCTAAACCCTAAACCCTAAACCGTCAACCAGCGACATCCCTTGCAATCATTGTCAAACAGCAGCCATGCCGGCATGACGTCTGCGACTCCAGCACCTGAGTTGATTCCAAATTGGGAGTTTCCGAAAATTAGGGTACCTTATTTTGGGGTCCTTATAATAAGGATCCTATTATGTAGGGTATTATATTAGGGTCCCCTATTTTTGGAAATCCCCAATTAGCTTTACAAGCACCATGGCATAAACGCCCGATACATCACTCCTCTTTCAGCGAGGGCTTTAGGGTTTAGGCTTTATAGGGCTCAGGGCAGATAGATCCTCCGTCTCTGAGGGCCTTACAACTGGGCCAAAGTACAGTTCTCATGTCGAGAGGGCTTCTTTTCTACAAACGCTGATAGGGGGTCAGACGGACACCCGAAACTCATAAAACCCTAAACCCAAACCCTAAACCCGTACCCGTAGACCTTCAGCTAGAAGTCTGTTGTCAATTCCCCCGTTTGAGTAGAAGAATCTCCAACTAGGCTTCATCGGGACCCGCAGGCGAGTGAAGGGTTTAGGGGTTTAGGGTTTAGGGTCCAAAGATACATCAAAATGACATCACACAAGCTAGAATCTAGCACATGATAATAAGGTTTAGGGTTTAGGGTTTATACTTGTTTAGGGTTTAGGGGTTGTGGGTTTAGGGTCTGCAAAAGACAAGTTCAAGTTAGGCAAAGCGAAACTATCACGCTTTCACATGAGGCTTCTTCAATGTTGGACCGCACCAGCCCTGAAACCCAAGACCCCAAAACCCCAAAAGCCCTAAACCCTACATGTCAGGGGCCCTGAACAATGCCAAACGCAGACACACACTCAGAGGTTCGGGAGACTTGGCAAATAGGTACTGCCTGCCTCCAGTAGGTATAGCTATAGCTATCTGGCAGGACACCCAATCCCTTGTAAGTCCGACAACCCTAAACCCTAAACCCTAAACCCTAAAAAGAAGCTTAACGCATGAAGCCCGAAAAGTGGGATCCTCGTCCTTTGTAGCAATGTATACCTGAGGCCCTAAACCCGAAACATATGTACCAGGACACCCAGTCCACCCTTCCCCAAAAAAAACAACAGAAGAAACTAAATAAGAAACAACCAACCATAGTTGGATTCTTGCTACCAGTATGCCTGCAAGGGCACCGAAAAGGCACACGCCAGTATTGCAACCCTGCTTCGAAAAAACCCGAAACCCCGAACCTTTTAATACGGCCCGGTGCTTAAACATTCTACAACCCGATGTAGACCCTGTCACAAACAACACGACACCTTTATGCGGTCCAAGCTAAACGCCGTATAGTTACTTGAACCAGATAACGCCAACCCGATTCTAATGCCCTGCACGAGAAAGCAAAGGCACTTAATCACAAATACGAACCCCGAAACCCTATCAGCCCTATAATTAAGCCCTAAAGCCCTCACTTTAAACCCTAAACCCGAAACCCGCCCGAATCCTGATCACAAACCTACTTAACCGAGCCCAGCAGCAATGTGGCAGCCGCTGCCGGATTTTTCCACCGAGGCATCCACCTTTGCATGCATGCGTGGTTTAGGGTTTACAGTGTAGGGTGGTAGAGGAGACTTTGATGGTTTTACACATTGGGTCTGTTGTTGAATGCGGGCCTACAGGCTTTACAGGCATGGCATATGGTTGCAAACGGGTTTGCGCAGGCCCTAAACCCTAAACCCTAAACCGGGCTCGGGAACTTTTGGCAAGTAGGTTCTGAGCTGAGAGTCAAAGCAAACTTATCCGCAACCCGAGACTTCAAAACCCTAAACCCTACCTTAAACTACCAAAAACCCACTTTTTGTAGGGCTACGATTATAAACCCTAATATGGGATTTATAGGGACCCTATAAAAAAGTCGGTTCTGGTGGATTAAGGTAAACCTAATTATAACCGACCCCCGAACTCCCTGATCTGTAAGAGTGCAAGATGAAGAAGGAACATCTTCGAAGGTAACGTAGGGGCCTTAACATTTAGAATAGGGTTTAGGGCCCATTATACTATATCTATAACAAGGAACCCCCGGAATAATATAGGTAATTCATAAGGCCCCTGGATGATGGAAACAGTCCTGCAAAGCATGTTTTCAGGTACACTGCGGGATTAAAGAGTAGTGGGCACTCTGGGACTTTAGGCAGTCCTGTTTAGCTTCCGGCGAAGAGGCTTCCGGAAGGGTTTGGGGCCTCAGAGGTTTGACTTGAGAGCTCAGGCCTAAACCCTGTACCCTAAAACCTAAACGGACACCCCGGAAAAGGCGTAGCCCAAAAACATGATAACCCCAAACCAAAACCCAAAACCCCAAACCCTAAACGGACACCCTAAGCCCTAAACCCCAAAACCCTAAACCGGACACCCCGGAAAAGGCTTAGCCCCCAGGCATGATAGCACCAAAAACCTGCTCCAGGAGCTCTAAACCTTCTGACCCTGCGCCCCAGACTTTAGGATTTAGGGTTTAGGGTTAAGGCCTACACTTTCCAGGACCCTCCAAGTACCCTCAAACTGGGGTAAATGGTCCCAAATTAAGGGCATTTAGCGTCTAATAGAGGGAAGATGGAGGGTCTTATCCGATTTGACGCCTTGAAAGCAGGAATCTCCCAGCTGAAGAACATTTCGCCCCTAATAATGATAATACTGAATGATGTAGCGACTAGAACGGGATACTGCTACTACTTACTCTGAACCCCACTCCACATCGCTACCAAACCCATGTAATTGAACTGTGGGGTGGAAGCATTGTTATAAGTTATAGAGTATGTTCCTGAATGAAGCCTAAACTGAATGGGGGTGTGGGGCTGAAGGGGCATGGGGTTGGAACAAACTCGTTCACAAGTCGCCCCTGCATCCCATTCTACCTTAGTCTACCTCCCGAGCCCCACTTCAAGGATCTGAGGTCGTAGTTGGTAGGGTGGTAATCTGGTTCTATCCAAGTGAATGTACTTTCACCCTACTTACGTCCTATGATCCTCTAAGTAAACCCTAAGCCCTAAACTCCAGCAAGCTCAAAGCTCTGCCGGGATCCGCACAACGAACGGCTTTCTTATCAGCGAGCCGTCAAGCTCTGAGAGCCATGCGGTATTTCTCGGCGCAAGGATCGGATGGGGGTGGGTGCGGGGCGGGGGGGGGGGGGGGTTATCATGTTGAGCAGGCTCCTGGGATATGCTTTTTGGATCTTGTGTAGTTATTCAACAATGTGTTAGTAGTGGTGCTATAAAGCAGTATTAGCTTTGTAAAATGTTCGGGCCTCTGTCGTGGTTCAATGGGCTTTCCTGCTTGCGGCCTATTAGGCTCGCTGGGAAGAACCGGCCCAGGAACGGAGTTTCATGCACAGGGTTGTCATGTGTTGGAAGTGTCGAAGCCTCCCTTTCCTTCGGGGCATTAAAAGACAAGCCCAACCTCAAACCGATAAAAAGGAAATCCTCAGAACCCTAAACCGCAAAACTCAAATTCCAAAGCGAGGAAAGTGAATTCCCTAAACGCCAGACCCTAAAGAACCTACCTGTAGGGCTCCTTATCAGAATTTCCTTATATAAGTCCTTGAAAAGGTAGGTTATCTAGGATCCAGGTAACCCTAAACCCTACATCGAAGTTAACTGCTGAACTGAAGTATCCTAAATACTCCAGCTTGGTCTTCGGTTGCTTTCGGTCCAACCCTCTGCGCACAAACCTACAAGCCCCCTTCAAGACCTGAGTTTAGGGTTGAGGTTCAGGATTTAGGGTTTCGGGCTCACGATTTAGGCTTGACCAGACCCCCCAAGTACCCTGAAATAAAGCCCCTATGGTCCTCAATAGAGAGTATCCTGGGTATACTGGAGGGGCCTTAAAAATAGAATAAGGTTTTGGGGCCCTTTCATAGTATAATAAGGACCCCCCCCAAAAAAAATATAGGTAAGTATTAAGGCCCCTATATTAATAGAGGCTGGTTGGAGGGTTTAAACCCTAAACCCTAAACCCCTAAACCCTAAACCCTTTAGGGTTTAGGGAACCCTCAAACTCTCGGGGCTTTGGGGACACTCTTTGCTGGGTGTCGATGTCAACGACCCCACAATGATTCATGGTTGGGATCCTATATCAAGCACAAGGAACCCTAGGCCGCAACATGATTCATGGTTGGGATCCTAGATCAAGCCCGCCAAAGAAATCCTAAACCCTAAACCCTAGACCCTGAAACCCTGAACCAACTACGCAAATCCGTGCTTAGTTAGAGCCCTAACGCCCCTTCCCCCCGCAACATGCGACGACGCGCCGGTCTTTTGGACACACCCCCAACCATAAGGCCTTCAGTAAATCCTACACCGCTGCGCTTCTACTGTACCCGAAAACTGCTTGCCGCCGCGGTACCCGACAAGAAGCATCAAAGGTCCTGGCAAGACGACCGCTCCGAGGCTCGGGGGATTTAGTAACCCAGACCCCCAAAAGGATCTGAAAAAACAGATCCCCTAAGGGGGTTCCTATAAAGTACCCTTTAGTATTTAGGGTCCCTAATTAGGGGATCTATTTTTTAGATCCTTTTGGGGGTCTGGGAAGTAGGGTTGTCAGTAGGGTTTAAGGTTTAGTTAAAGGATACAGGTGGGGAGTTTAGGGTATATAGGGCTTCTATAAGGCTTCCATAAGGTATATAGACCTTCTATAAGGCTCCTATAACGGTAACTACCCACCTGAAAATGTCCTAGATTTAGGGTTTAGCCCTAAATCCTAAACCCTAAACCGGATAGGGTTAAGTAGGCAAGGCATGATCTGACTATAGTTACCTTACCCGTAGTAACACTACATTGACTACATGAACTGAAGGAGGGGCACCATTTTTGACCTCAGCTAATGTAGCGGCCTTACTAAATTCGAATCGGGTTTTTCTCGGGGGGGTTCCTTATTATAGTTACAGTAGAATATATCCCCAACCCCTACTCTACTTATTACGGCCCCTATATTGCTTCGCAGATCATGGGACTTAGTAAGTTATACGCAAGGCAAGCAAGGAGCCCGACGGAAAGATGTCGCTAACTATTCAGGCTACGGCTATGGGTTTAGGGTTTGGAGCTTAGGGTCTAGGGTTTAGGGTTTAGGGTTTAGTATGCAGGCCCCAAGTGTAAAGGAGTACCGTACAACTCCCAGGTACGCAACCTTTTCTAAAGCCTTTCTTACTACACGCCAGACCCCTGAGCCCAGCACCTTATGCCCCGATCCTATACTCTGTTCTAAACCCTCAACCCCTTTCCACCCTACACCCTGTAACTGAAACCACCCTAAACCCCAAACCCTAAACCCTCAACCCAAAATACCCCTACACCCTGTAACTGAAACCACCCTAAACCCCAAACCCTAAACCCTCAACCCTAAATACCCCTACACCCTGTAACTGAAACCACCATGCAAAAAAAAGTGCCGCAAGGAAGCAACGGCCGAGGTCCGAGGTCTTTCGAACTTAGGTTTACATAGATAAATAGAACAGGGTTGTTTTGATTTTCTGGGTGGGTTATAGTATATTTATGACAAGAGCCCCTGCAAAAACCCTAAACCCTAAACCGTGAGGAAACCCTAAACCCTAAACCCTAATACTAGTTCTTCAGGGCTTCGGGGTTCAATTTTAGTTATAACTGGCAGGAACCTGCTCGGCTTCCTTCCTTCATTCCCCCTGTAGGGCCTCCCATAAAGAGTTTAGGGTTTAGGGTTCAGGGTCTAGGGTCTACCATAAAGAGTTCACGTGTTTTGCCGAACGAACAAGACCGAAAGCAAACCCCTGAACCCCAACCCCAGACCGGCGCTCCAGCAACCATACAACACTGAGAACATGAACTCGGGATGGTCCTAAACCCTGATGGCTATGAATCATTGTATGCTTGAGTGGGGGGGGGGCTCTTTGGCAGAAGTAAGTACCTTCAAAAAACCTGAAACCCGATCAGGAATCCCTTTAAAGCGCAAGAAGTGAGAGCCTTGTCGGCATTGAGCCTCTTGCAGAGAGGAGACCATCGTCTCCTATTCAAGCGCTTCGTGATTTACTTATGTGCTTTGGGTGTAGGTCTTTAGTGCGTAGGGTTTAGGGCTGGGCGCTTTCGGGTTGGGCTGTGGAAGTTCAGGGTTTAGGGCTTAGAGCTTGAGGCTGGGGTTCAGGGTTCTTCTTACAAGGCTTCGCGGTCTTTCTACGGGCTTAATGTAGAGGCCTCAATAGTTAGAATCGGGTTTTGGGGCCCTTTATAGTATGGTCATGCTAAGGAACCCCCAAGATACGGTTTAGGGTTTAGGGTTCAGGGTTTAGGGCCCTAAACCCTAAACCCTAAACCCTAAATCCTAAACCCTAAACCCGAAACCCTAAACCCAAAATAGGATAGGTAGTTCTTTAGGCCCCTACAGAAAATAGGGGTTCTTTATAGTATAGTCATGTTAAGGAACCCCCAAAAATAGGATAGGTAGTTCTTTACCCTAAACCCTAAACCCTAAACCCTAAACCCTAAACCCTAAAGGCCCCTACAGAAAGTAGGGGTTCAGGCCTTCCGGGTGGGTTCAGTGCAGGCCAGGGCTCCAGTTGGGGTAACTACGGGGTGCTGGTTTAGGGTTTAGGGTTTAGGGTTTAGGGTTTAGGGTTCAGGGTTCAACCCTGAACCCTCGACCCTGAGCCCTTCAGGTCTAGAAACCTTGAGCCTTGAACACCCTCAACCCTGAAGTCCTAAGCCCTGAACCCTAAACCCTAGACCCTCAACGGTTTAGGGTTTAGGGTTTAGGGTTTAGGGTTTAGGAGCGCTAAACCCTGAACCCTAGACCCTGACCTACACCCTAAAACCTTGACCCGTAAGTCCTAAATCCTGAACCCTAAACCCTGAGCCCTAAACCTTAAACCCTCAAGCCCTAAGCCCTAAATCCTACAGGGTCTCCGGATTCCATATTTGACTCGCGCTCGTTCTTTTAGGCGCATCGAAGGTTTGGGCCTATGATCGGTGGAACCGTGCTTCAGGATTAGGGGCTTGAGGTCTAGGGCTTAGGGTTTAGGGTTAATGGGGCTTAGGACTTTCAGTAGGGCTTAGGGCTTAGGGTTTGGGGCTTTAGTTCCCGAAGAGATCTGGCCCAGGTATCCGGACCCTAAACTCTGAGGATCGGCACGTGAAAGCCCCCCAAACCAAGTGCGGCCTTTGCCTCCGCAAGGTGCTCTGCATAGTTTAGGGTTTAGGGTTTAGGGATGACGCGCACCGTCAATCTTTGTAGCGTGAGCCGTTCATCGAACAGCCAGGTCTCAATTCCTGGTCCTTGGGGTTGGGTTTGTACCTAGGCATCACAGCAATCCAAAGCCAGACCACCGACATCAGCTAAGCAGCGGAGCATTTTCCAGGAAGTCTCACAGCCTTACCTTCTAACAGCACCGATGACGGAATCCGAAACCTCAAAACCTAAACCTAAAACCCTGAACACTAAACCGTGGAAACCCTAAAACCGAGACCCAAAAGCCCTTGACCTTAGAAGTCATCGGGGGCTCCCAAACTCAAAATCCTTGAGCCGGACAAGTAAGGAGAAAAACTAACTCCTAAACCCTAAACCCCTAAAACAACCCTAAAACTCTGAACCCTAACTTTGCATGAAAGACCCTAAACCCTAAACCCTAAACCCTAAACCCCCTAATCCAGAAGAGTCCCCGGGCCCCTCCACTCCAAACCCCAGCGTGGGTTCAGCTCCCCGATCGCTCGTACTTGGAGGATCATGGGACTCAGTAAGTCGGGTAATAAGTCACGTTCATTAAGGTTTACGGTTTAGGGTTTAGGGTTGAGGGTTATAGATACCTCAACTGGAGGAATAAGTACCTGAATTCGGCCAGGGTTGTAGGTAGATATAGCCATCGCTACCTTACTTATAACCCTGCTTACCCAGTCCCCTGATCCTCTAAGTACCCGCCCCGACAACTTCTTCGACAACCAGGCCCAAAAATGTTAAAAACTTTTGAGGATAGACCCCATATCTAATGCCAAACAGTTTAAAGTTCTCCCATTGGCTATGAAACCCTGAACCCTAAACCCTAAACCCCATGTAAGATCAAAAGGGTCGGTCCGGATCGTCTGCTGTACAAGGCTCCTCTAGGCCTCCCCGGGTTGGCGTAGAGCAGCTTCAGCTTTACTATAATTTAGGGTTTAGGGTTTAGTGCTTAGGGTTTAGGGTTTTAGGGGTTTTAGGGTTTTAGGGTTTAGGGTTTTGGGGCCTACCTATGCCCACAAGGGTGGGTAGGGTCGTGGCCCAACACCTGTAAAAGGCCATGAATTAACATACTTTTTGGCTTTGAGGTAGAGTTTGAAGGTCATGAGTCAGAGGGGTGGTCAGGGTTCTCTAGCTCCACGTCTCTCAGAAGGCAAGCTTGAAGCCTTTTGTTGGATAATCGTGTTTAAGGAAATCAAGTGAATCCAGCTAGCCTTGCCGGTCTGTGTTTTCTACTTCGTTTTGTAATTTGGCGATCCGGAATTTGGTTTTAAGAGCTCGGTGCATTTTAGCAAACTTGGGGTGTCAGGAAGTAGGGTTGAGGACTTAGACAGTTAGAGCTTGGCATTCTGTCTGAGTCTGGTTTCACCATTACAGTTAGAAGCGTGATCAGGACTAGTATAGACGAATGCCCTTGCCTAGAAATCTCGCGTGGTGCTACCGTCACGCTGTTGGCTCTTGCTTCTGCCACAACGACACAAGCAATAGAACCATCTCACCCGTGCTCCAAACAAGACTTCACCAAGAAAACGGGCCTATAAAACCTGCACCTGTAGACTTCAGCCCTATAAGGCCCAACTACAATCCCATAACTTGTGACACGATGACACCCTAAACCCTAAACCCCAAACCCTAAACCCCTAAACCCTGAACCCTCAACACTAA
>CAJNDV010031373.1:12325-24951 GCA_905221635.1 Symbiodinium sp. CCMP2456 | reverse complement strand
AAACCCTAAACCCCCATGGGTCCTAAAAAGCCCTGAGCCCGAAGACCTTCTTCCCCTTCCTGCAGGATGGCGGGACGAGGCCGCGATCTGACGATCAAACTCCTCGACAACAGCTCCGGGACTGTGTTTCTGTAAGGGGGAAAGATAAATGAGTGTTTTTTTTTTTTTTTTTTTTTNNTTTTGGGGGGGGGGGGTTAGGGTTTACGGTCTAGGGTTTAGGCCTTAATCAGGTTTCAGAGGCTCTGTTGGGTTCTATCGGGTCTAGTAACTCGGTGTTTAGGTTTGGGCTTGAGGTTTAAAGCTTCATTAAGGTACGCCTTGCCTATAGCTCCAATCAGGCTTTCCACACCACAACCCATAGAACACAGAACGCGCAGATAATCAGCCGCGGGCACTTGTTTGTTGTTGTCCGGGACATCAGTTCGAGTTGTGTCCCGAGTTCTGAAAGAGACATATATATATATATATATAGACATGCTCAGCCCCCCCCCTCCCAACGAAGTCCATCCAGCAGGAACTTGTTCGCTCAGTGCATCATCCCGGGTGGCGACCACGCCAGCTATGTCGCTGCCGGCCTGTTTCTTTCCTGCACAGGAGTGGTCACGGTCGGAGCACCCACAGCCTGAGCCAAAAAACCTCAAGACAAGCCCGGTTCGGAATGCTTCTAAGCTCCAGGGTGAAACAGGATTCGGGGTGATAGATTATGCTGCTTTCAGGTTGAAGTTGTCTGGAAGATTCGGGATTCCGAGCTGTTGTCGGAGCTTCCGTCACTGTCTTTTGAGTTCGTTGTGGTGGACAAACCCTAAACCCTAAACCCCTAAGTATCAAGCATCTCGGACTGCCTTGGGGAGCTGACGTGTGAGAGCTTCTGGCAAAGTGCTCAGCAGGAAGGCTTTGGGATTCCTCGTGTAGTGTAGCATCTAGGGTTTAGGGTCTAGGGTTTAGGTGTTAGGGTTCTAGATCTATGCCTGAAGATAACTACCCCCCCCGGAAGCGGTAGCCTGGGCGCAAGGCTTCAGTCGACGCGATTCCATCGTAGGAAACCGGTAGGAAACCCTAAACCCCTAAACCCGAAACCCGCAGTCGCCAGGTAGAGAGAGTCCTCGACTCCAGCCGCGGCATGTCCGCAACCACGGAGTGCAGTGCTTCAGAGGTTACATCCTCCCTTTCTCTTAGGTTTCGGGTTTAGGGTTGAGGGTTAAGGAGTTAGGTTTCAGGGTTTAGGGATTAAAGCAGATTAGGGGTTTGGGGCTTCGGGGCTTTTGGTTTAGGTGTTGAGAGTTGAGGGTTTAGGGTGGTCTGGCTTCAATCGGTGGGGTTCGCAGGAAAAGAAGCAAGCACACCAGACAGCCCGCCCTGCCCTCAGCTCCTCCTAAGGATACTTCGTGCTGAAAATCACCAACGGTGACCGGTGGGGGCCTCCGTGGAGATTTCTTTTCAATGTATAAGACATATCACCTGGAGGAGTTTGATGTGGCTTGGGAGCTAAAGGGGTGGATCAGGCCCATGCCTAGTACTACAACTGATCATCTTCCAATGCGCCTCTCCATCTTCCCGAGTAGCGGAGCCTAGGCGTTTTGCAAGAGGTACCCTTTCAAAGCCATAAACCCTCATAAGGAGGTGGTCACGCAAAGGCTCTTCTACTTGCTTAGGCCGGCAGCGTCTATGGCCCTGCACTGACTGCACTGCCCTACAACTTGTTTCGAGATCCTTGAACCCCCTAAGCCTCCTGCCCTAAACCCTAAACCCTCGGCCTGCCTACCGTCTATCATCTGGCCAGTCCTTCTCCCAACCAACTCTCTCTCCTAAGTGACCAGACCCGAAGCCATGAACCGAAGTAGAACTAGTCCAATATGGGAGTTTCCGAAAATTAGGGGTACCTTATTTTGGGGTCCTTATAGTAAGGATCCTACTATTTGGGGTACCATACTCGGGTCCCCTATTTTCGGAAACCCCCATACATGCTTTAAGATTAATACGAATATGGCTAACCAATACTAATACTCAGACAAACACAAATACACATATCCTCATGCAAGAAGCGGTGCGCACGTTGGCTCAAGACACAATTTTGGAGCGACTTTGGGTAGCCGACAAGCGGCTGAGCCTTTGATCTGGAGGCCAAGATCTAGAAGGGTTAAGGGTTTAGGGTTACTCTTCTTAGGGTTGAGGGTTTAGGGGCAGTGGTTTCTAGGAAGTGGGGCACAAAGCTGTGAGAGGATTTTGGATGTGAGGCCTGTAATTAGCATCAGAGCGCTTCAAGGTCCCCCAAAATTTCTTGACTCTTTACCCAGCAACCCAAGACTAGCACGCCCCCGATCCTGTGGACATCCGTCTTGTCATGTTAGATCCAAGGTTCAGTTATCAGTATAGCGTTCATATTCAGTTTGCAAAGTCCTCCATACCTATCACCATAAACCCTAAACCCATACCTATCACCCTAAACCCGAAACCCTAAACCCCATACCTATCACCCTAAACCCTATCACCCTAAACACCCAGATATGTGGGCGTTTTGGGTCGGCCCCCGAGACCCTGTTCAGGGTATAAACCTAGGTTGTGTGATTTAGGATGATTGTTGGGCTTGTGCTTTGAGGTAGACAGCATCTTCCCTTTCGAAAGTAGGGCTTCTGTAGTGGGACTTACTCCCATTGTTTGGGTAAGTACCCCCTATATAGGCACTTAATCCCTAAGCTCTAGACCCTAAACCCTAAGCCTAAACCCGACCATCTAGGCACTTAGGAATGTTTGGGTGTTGCCAGGTCATCGACCTGGCTTCCTGCACGTGAACAATGCTCTTTGACTGCACGCAAGGGGCTTTAGCAGTCCAGTACGGGCCCAGGGCCTGCACTGCCTTCAGTCGCCGTTGTGGTTCCATTGTTTGGTTGGCAAGTTTATTCATATTATCGTAGCTCCTAATCTAGGACATTTTCAGGTGGGCAGTTATCGTTATAGGAGCCTTATAGAAGGTCTATATACCTTATAGAAGCCTTATAGAAGCCCTATGTAACCCTAAACTCCCCACCTGTAGTTTCCTGTTTGACCTAACCACGCAAGTTGGTTAACCAGAAAAGGAACTACCATGGAATCAGACATCTCTCCAATCCTCACGCTGCAGGCGGTCAAACCTACTGAAATCCTGATCCACTCTTAGACCCAACATAACGGTGAATGCGGGAGGAGTCGTGACACCTTCGGAATGTTTCGGCAGTTAAATAATGCATTGATATTTATTTCCTCTGATTTCTATTATCATCAGTTCCGTTTTCGGTCAAGAGAGGCATATACTCGATTGTTTTGCAGTGGTGTCCAGGCTCTTGCTGGGTGAAGGACCCAGACACGTTGGGTGACTGAATTACTAGACTCCGGTGTTTTACCGCATAGGAAGTGCAGTAAAGTGGGACCGAGAAAGCAGCCTATGGAACCCTTATAGGTATTCTCTAACAAATTTAACGGAATATTTATCTTACGATGTTCCGGAGTCGTCGTGTTACGACTTGTCTTTCACAGATTCGGGTCCATCCGGTTTTCACTGCCAGACCCAAACAAGGTGACGAAGGAAGATTCAGAGAGAGCCTGGAGAGCTTAGCGTTTCGGGTTTATGGGCTTTGAAAGTTTCGGTTTCAGGTGAAGGTTGAACATTTCAGCCCACAAAGCTTTGCAGCTAGCGTCATGCCTGCTGTGCCTTTCGGCAGTTCTGTGAGGCTTGGTATGGGTTCTTGGTGTAGACAAACCGACCTGAAAATTCCACAAAGCCCACAGTGGCATAGTCATAGCCAGAGTCTTTAACAGATTAACATTACCATAAGGTGGTAGTAGGGTTCAAGCTAACTGCTGCTGAACACCTGTCCAAGAGCAAAGAACCCTACAAACCCGTGCTTCTGCAAAGGAGCCGCCCAGAGATTGCCAAGATGATGAGGCACCTCAGGGTTTGGGTTCAGGTTTTAAGAGGCTTCGAACTCACAACACCCACATCCTGAACCCTATACCGCCCAGATTTCAACTGCGGTTAGGCTCGATTTCTTCATAAATGAAGGCGGGAGTGACAAGTAAACGTGGTCTCTCATCCATGTGTGTATATTATATATATATATATGTATATACACTCACACTACAACATACTACACTATCTCATCCCTCGAAGCCTTTTTCAGTTCAGGTAACCGCCAAGGGCCTTGCTTCAGGTCACTTCAAATTCAATGACGGCCTGCGACAAAGATCCCAAGGATAAGTATTCATTCACTCTCAATCCCTAAACCGTGAAACCCAAACCTTACACCCCAATGCCAAAAAGGTACTGGGGAACCTAGAACCCTAACCCCTAAACCCTAAACCCCCTTTGCCAGCTCGAAGCTTCGGCAAATCTAAAGTGCAGCAGCAGAGACACCTACATTGAGAAACCTCTGCTTGATCTTGTTGCATGTTCCAAGACTACTGTCGTGTTTTACTTGGTCTCTTGGGCTCAAAACCGGACCAGTTTTCTCAAATTTAGCCATTGGGGGTACCGAGACCTCAAACACCCCAGCAGTGATGGCCCAAGAGCCCCCACCCCCCACCCACCCTGATCAACAAAGAGCACACAAACACCTTAAACCCTAAACCCTCAACGCTAAACTTTTAAGCCCAAAGCGCGGCAATGGCAGGGGAGGGCGACGATACCATTCCGACCTGATTCCGGTCCTGGAGAAGCATCTGGAGGTCCCATCTCCTCAGTTATTAAACAAGAAAGGCACTCTACTAAAGGCGGATTATGGGATATCCCGACTCTACGGAAATCAAGGCAATGATAAGCTAGACATGCCAAATTCCTAAACCCAACCCCAACCCTAATCTTTATTACAAGGCTTATTGTAGATCCCTGAAGGGTAGCACCAAAACCGTTAGTTACGTCCTCAGCCCTACCCCCAGAACCTGAACTACTCCGAGTTCGCCTCCACTGTAGTCAAGTCATACAGGATTGTATTCTCCAAAGCCCGTGTCTAGTTGTCAAGGCCCCAAAAGACAGCTTCGGTCGAAGCCCACTGTGTTTCATGTCGACTGGGGCTGAACCTGTACCTTACAGAACCATGACCGAAGTTTGGGATTCAAGAAGGGTTTGAGGGTTTGGGGTTTGAGGATTTAGGGTGTTCAAGGGCTAGGAGCCACGGCAGTACGAACAGGAAGCAACTTCGAGCAGAACCTTACCGAAACTGTTTGAGGTCTTATTTCTAAGAGCTTCTAGGCTTCTATGGGTATCAGGTTTAGGGGTTTGGACGCCCTGACAACAAACTACCCTCAAGATACTCTACAGTGCCTGGGAGTGGAAATCATGCCACCGCATTCCACTGGCCACGCAGGACCAGTTGGCACAGGACTTCTTCGATCCAGAGGCATGTTTCCCTCAAACAGAAACTGCCATGATCTTGGCAGTAGAGTCAAAGGGCTTCGCAGGTGGGATGAAGGTAGGTTTTGGTAATCCCACATAGCAGTATGTGTATATATATATATATACTATTGTAAGGGGAATGGTCAAAATGACACTGTGACAGCTATAGTTTACCTCTTGGAGTCACCGTGGGTCGCAACAGCAGTTATGGTCATGTTCATGCCGCCAGGGCAGTCGTCATGATCATGTTTAGGGTCTAAGGTCGTGTTCATCTTCTCAGTGCTAAGGATTACATGCTGCTTCAGATCTGAACCTGCTGCGCCATTTGGGAATTGGGGTGTTCTCGAGTCGGGCACGCAGATTCGGAAGATTCATTCTGAGGCATCCGTCGCGCGAAACGTTGGGATGTGAGTTTCCCATCCTGTGGTTCGAAACAGGACTGACCGCAGGAAGTGCAACAAGTACGAAGCATTGCTTCTGCAGCATCCACATTGCAGTCGCATTTCTTACGCTACGTAAGATTCCACACACGACAAACGCTAGCACACTGTTCGCCCATCATCATGCTTCGGGTGTACGGTTATGGGGGGGGGCTTGCACTCGTGTCGCTCTGCATGTATGTAGACTGCAAGCCGTAAGCAGCCTGATGCCAAGCTGATTAGTTGAATGGCCCGGTCGCCCAGAAGTTCGAGAATAATTTCTGTAGTTGCAAGATCGTTTCGGCCAAGGGTTTCACCAAAATTAGACATGATTGTTTTTGCACAAGCTGCGCAAGATCCGGGCGTTGAAGCACAGCCGTCGTGCACCCAAGACTGCGCAAGCTCACATCCTGAAGCACCGAAAACCCTAAACCCTAAACTCTAAACTCTAAACCCTAAACCCTAAACCCAAACTCGATGTTGTAAGGCGGGAAACCCAAGCCTAGCCACACCAAGAGTCCGACAGGCCAACTTGGCATTGCTCAAGCCAGAGCCCTATTAAGGGAAGGTCTCGGAGCACGGGATTTTGGATGGTTTAGGGTTTAGGGTTTAGGGTTTAGGATGGTTTAGGGTTTAGGGTTTAGGGTTTAGGATGGTTTAGGGTTTAGGATGGTTTAGGGTTAAGATGCAGGGTTCAGGCTGTAAGATGAAGTGTCTGAAACTCCATTAGAGTTCCGGTTGTAGTTAAAGTTGCTACGCTGGGTCATGGCTATGCGACTATGCGAGAAGCCCCCGCACATGTTGACTGTTCACATACATGACGGACACACCCGCAGAAACACAACACAGGACTCTGCACACACAGACCCAGGCAATGTCAAAACAGTGTAATAAAGGTGTTCAGGCTTCAGGATTATTGGGTTTGCGTTCAGACGTTTCCGGAATATGGTTGGTGTTCGGGGTGTAAGTCTCCAGCCATAGACCCTCGGACGGCATGGATACTGGGTAAAATTTGTAGACACAGCATAGCGGCTGAAATCGTGAGACTGGAAACAGCGACCTCCCGTCGGGGAGATGGGTGCAGGTTTCGACTGTTGGAAGGCGTACTCCGAAAGCCCGATTGCCCAAAGAAGTGTGTTCGGCTGGAGCAAAGCAGGGGGATATGTTTGATTCCTGAGTTTACCTCAGCTCGGGTCATGAGCTTGTTCTTGTTATCTTGTTGTTACGAGTATCATTATTGTTGCGATTAGGACTTCGATAATTACACATTCTTACTATATTAGTGATTCTGATCATGATTCTGAGCATGATGATTATGGTTCTTCATATGTCTCTTGTTCTGGCTGTTGTTATGATCAGTATGTTGACTATAAGTGTTCTTCTTAGTATTGTCATTTCTGTTATTCGGCTTCGTACTATGAATATTATTGCCAGTAATAATATCAGTGTACTGGCTTGTTTGCTCTTTCTCAGCAGTTTGAGTCCTAAACCCTAAAGCCTAATTCCTGGACCGTAGGGGGCCGACGGGGGGTCGGGGTCGGTTTCATGAAGCGGCTGAGACGTTCTTTTGACAGAAGGGTAGTTCTTTAAACTAGGGTCACTTTTAAGGCTTTTGTTGCTTGTAAGGGGTCGTCTATTGGGGACCGAAAACGGGACCCTAGAGAGAACTACTCAGAAAGTATTGTCTTCAACTTCTTACGCCTGCAAAACTTATAACCCGACTTCGGATAGTGTTGCTTGCTACCGAGAAAACCTGGATCTGAGCCACCTAAACCTAATTTTGATGTAGTGTTTTTATTCTTGTTCTCTTTGGCAATATATCATTATTATTAGTATTATTATTATTGTTACTATTAGTATTATTATTGTCTTCATGCTTTTTAGTGCCCCATGACCACCGAACCTAGAGCTCTGAGAGGAAATCCCCAATTCTCCCGAGGCTTTTCCTGCTGCACCCGGAGAAGACCAACCTCACGGCCGTGGAGGGAATCCTCCTGAAGGTAGCTTTAGGGCCTTAGGGTTTTAGGGCTTCAGGGCTTTGGGGTTCAGGGTTTTAGGGTTTAGGGTTTAAGATTTATGGTTTAGGGATTCAGGGTTTAGGGTTTACGGTTCGCTCGAATTCGGTTGTTTACGGTGCCCGGTCCTTGTCGCGGTCGCGGGTTGCCGGGTCTATGGGGTTTGAGGTTCGGATTTTCCGGTGAAGTTCACACAGAGTTTGGTGCCTGGGTGTTGCATAGCTTGCTGAGATTTTGCACTGCAGTGCAGGGGTTTTAGAGGGCTTGCCGTTGACAGAATGCAAGGGTGGGGCGGGAGGGGCAAGAGCCTGCAAAAAAAGCCGATCATCGGCATGTCATTGAAGCCTGGACACTTATGCACAGGAAGTAACGCGGGAAAGCGCTGACTGAAACTTCCAATCCTCGGCCTCTTACTCACCGAATTAATACGGTGCACGAATGCTAGCGGGGTCTGTTGCCGTAGTCCACGACTGTCATGGCTTCGGACGAGGCGCTGATGGCCTATCCAGCCACTCACTTCTCCCTCTGCATGTTCCAGATCCCGGAGAAGCGTCTGGGCACAAACTCAGCCCTAAGCCCCGTGACCTCTAAACCCAGCCTCCCAAACCCCTAAACTGCAACCCCGATGTCCCAAACGCTCAACGTAAGCCCCAAAACCGGCAACCTTTTTGAACGTGAGGCACCTGCAAAGCTCAAACAAAGCTCAACCAGACAGCCTCCGAAAAGGATGGATGCTCCGGGGGCTAGGGCTTCATTGATTGGTTTCCTGATCAGGGGTTTGGTTTAGGAGTAAGGGATAGGGCTAAAGATCTGGGGGTACTGGGGTTGAGTGTTAAGGGCAATAAGGCTTATAGGGTTCAGGGCTTGAGGGCATTAGTTTGAGGGTTGGGTTTGCAAAGGGTTTAGGTGTTCAGGTTCTGTGCCGTCCTTGGGCTGCTGCATTTCAGGAATGTTGGTGTCAGGGCTGGTCCAGAGCTCGCCTCCTACCTAGACTTCAATAGACGTCTACACATCCTGAATTACTAAACCCCAAACCCTAAATCTTAACATGCCCCTAAACAACCTTGAGTAACCTAGGCTCTTCATGCCGAGCCTTTAGCATAGCGCGAGCATTGGTATTCATGACAAGATTTCAGGAGGCATGGCCATGAAGCATGTCGAGCTTCCCAGCTGCCGTCACCAAATAACCGACGCGCCGCAACAGTTTTTGCGGCACGTCGGACTGGAGCTGTACTTTAATTAGTCCGGGAAGGATTTGCAAGGTTCTAGAAGTTCACGGCTGGCGAGAACCACTCCGCAGAAGCCCGAAACCCCAAATCCTTGGCCAACACTGAAGCCGAGTGCACCTCTTTGTCTCTCCCCTGCTCCGTCTGCATCGAAGGCATCATGCTGATCTGAAGCCGGTACACTCCTCAGGAGACATGATGGGGGTTTCGAAGGGTTTTTCGCATGGAAGCCAAGGCTGTGCAGGTGAGGCTCAGATTTCGTGAAGCTCAGCGTTTCGATTCATTGCAGAGTGAGGGGTGAGGGTCTCGGGACTGAATCCTCACCCCAGCTACCCCTGACATCAAGAATCCACGGGTCGTCGACCCGAAATCTTGTCGCAACTCAACGTGTGACGGTGCCACGAGCACACTGGCACACGGTGAGGCTTCAGCCCATGTGGCAAGGATTTGGGGTTCGAGGTTCGACTTTTCGGGTTTAAGACCAACAAAGGCTTGAAGCGATGGTTTGGGATTTAGGCTCAAATTTTAGGCCCTTTAGGCTCTTCGAGTTAGGTTGAGCCGTTGATGTTGAGTGCCCAGGTCATTGCTTCATGTTTAAAGTTTGCGACATTGACTGGGACTTGTTTTTGTTTGGGGCTCTTTCCTAAAACCGGCGTTGCTCGGAAAAACAGCAAACACTGACATAGCTGGATGCATTAATCAACCGTTCGTTTCGTATGGTCTAAGCTATTCTCGCCTTTTCGCTCACGTCAGACCGAACAAACCAAGTTCTCAATGGGCGAGAATAATAAGGAACTGAACAGGAGACTATGTTTCTGCATGTATATATATATATATAGGTATATATATATATATATATATATTACATATATATATATATATATACAGATATGTGATTTATATACATATATATGTATATACATATGTTAGCCCTCAGTTCCCTAGCTGCCTAAGCCCTAAGCCTCTTTAACGAAGAGTTCCAGGGATACCCTTTTGCCCTTGATCATTTGGGGTTCCCCTGTTAAAACCAGATAGTAGGAGAAAGGGTACCCCTGTTTCAAGGAGCTACTGCGGAACCTAGATAAGGTAAACCCCTGCAGGGCCTGTGCTGAAGCTTATGGGAACCTCCCGCCTTTGTGTAGCCCTAAACAAACCAAAACAAACAACAAGAGATTGAAAACCCCTCAACCTTAAACCGTAAACCCTCAACCCTACACCTCCGAATCCCTAAGCCCTAGACCCCAAAAAGCCTCTGAGGTCATCCAGCTCTCGCAGAAGATGGAGATGGCGAAGTTCAAATCCTTCTGGAAGGAGTCAGAAAGCGTAGAGGCTGGAACTCGTGAACCAAAGGAAGGGGACGTCAGAGGGGTTTCGGATTTAGGGCTCAGGATCTAGCGTTTAGGGTTTAGGGTTTACAAGGGCCTGCGTAGGGCCGTATCTACTTGTAGGGCTTGTCGGCAGGGTTGTGGTGGTTTTAGTTTAGAAAGGAAGCATGGTTTCATGAAAGTTTACTGGATTTTTGTTCAATATAAACTGCCAGAACAGGAGTCTGTAGTAAGCAATGAATATTGTTTCCTCATTTTCGTTTTCGTAACTTAGACTAGACTGCATAACAAGAACCCAGTCCTTGGTCAAGGGTGGTTGGGGTTGACATAACAGATGCCTTTACAGACGATGAGTAGATAGGGTTCCAGGGCATATCCCAGTATGATAGTAAAAAGGAGCCGCAACTCTGTCACGAAAAATTAGGAACTGTTCAGGTATTCGTTGTGGCTTTCCTAAACCGTAAACCCTAAACCCTAAACCCTAAACGACACCACACGAAGCATGAAAACACATGTTTGCGGGGCAGGCTGCCATCTGCACGTGTTGCTGCAAAACGGCCGCCTCACCTGCGAACCCTAAACCATCAAAACCCTGAACCCAACACACTAAATCCTGAACCCTAAACCCTGAAAACCCTGAACCCTAAACCCGGAACCCTAAACCCTGAACCCTGAACCCTATAAGCCCTAAACCCGGAACCCTAAACCCTATAAACCCAAAACCCGCAAAACCCTGAACCCTAAACCCTAAAACCCTACACCCTAAACCCCTAAACCCTAAATCCCCAAACCCGGAACCCTAAACCCTAAACCCCTAAACCCTGAATCCTTAAACCTGGAACCCTAAACCCCTAACTCCCTAAACCCTGAATCCCTAAACCCTAAATCCCTAAACCCTAAATCCCTAAATCCGGAAGTCTAGAGCCCTAACTCCCGGTGTCCTAAGGCGCTGAATCGCGCGAAGGGTTGGCAGGAGAAGGCCTGGCTCGGGATCTTCGGGAGACCCCAAGTACTAGTGTTTAGGGTTCAGGGTTTGGGGTTTAGGGGATCGGGTTTAGGGTTTAGGGTTTAGGGGATAGGGTTTAGGGTTTAGGGTTTAGGGGATCGGGTTTAGGGTTTAGGGGATAGGGTTTAGGGGATAGGGGGACAGGGTTTAGGGTTTAGGGTTTAGGGTTAGGGGTTTAGGGGATCGGGTTTAGGGTTTAGGGTTTAGGGGATAGGGTTTAGGGGATAGGGGACAGGGTTTAGGGTTTAGGGTTTAGGGTTTAGGGGATAGGGTTTGGGGGATAGGGTTTAGGGTTTAGGGTTATGTATCATTCTGGGCTTTGGAATACCATACTTTAAGACTTGTTTGGGGGATCTGTTCCTTAAAGGAACCACTATGAACTAAAAGTCTATACTTTTTTCTCCCCGGTTACTTCAAAGCCCAGTATTTTTTTTGGGGGGGGCTTCATATAAAGATTATGGTAGAATACACCCCAAACCCTATTCTAATTATTAAGGCCCCTATATTATGTACCTAAAAAGTAGAATGTAGGGTTTCTACTGGGGGTTCCTTCAAGGGTTCCTTCAAGGGTTTGGGGTTCTTTTAAGGGTTCCTAAGTACCTGTATTGTACGATGTAGGGTTTCTATGTTGGGCATGACTTTTATGATTTAGGGAAGTATAAACCCCTATAAACCCTAAACCGTCGTACCTACTTTGAGCTCTTTGGATCCACAGGGTCGGCTTCCATGCTACGTAGACGCCGACACAGAAGGGATGTGCAGGGTGCAATGTTTCAGATGGTGAGCTACCCAGGGAAGGCTTTGCAACATGCATGACTTCCGAAAACTGGGCTCTTGCTAATGAATTCGTTATAGTTTAAGCAACCATAATATTGCGGGCCCATAGTAAATACTACAAACAAGAACACAGTATATGTTTATTTAGGCACCAGATCTACCACTAAGGCTCCCCGTGCCTATATCGTATATACTCTTAGGCCTTAAAGGGGTGCTTAGCTAGACATTTTAAGGTCTAAGTCTGTACGATTATACCCTTACATGGAGCCCTAGGGAACGGAAAGAACTCAATCCACGAGGCTTCCTACAGCTTGCAGGCTTCGCTTTACCCAGGCTATGTTGCTGTATCCGACCCCGAAGCCGTAAGCGGACACGTGCAGATGTTGAGTATCTCTTGGGCTTTCCGGAAGAACCGGAGCCCCTCTTGGCCAGTGCAGCCTCTGAAATCCTTGCTAAACCCTAAACCCTACACCCCAAACCCTACACCCCAAAC
>CAJNDV010031372.1:34622-47201 GCA_905221635.1 Symbiodinium sp. CCMP2456 | reverse complement strand
TTTAGGGTTTAGGGTTTAGCAGCACTTCTGTCAACTTAAGCTGTGACGCGTCTCCCCACGTGGATGGACAGGAGGATCCAGGTCGCGGCCCAGGATCTTGTCGAAGACAGACACCTGACGGTTTAGGGTTCAGGGTTTAAGGTTTAGGGTTTAAGGTTTAGGGTTTAAGGTTTAGGGTTTAGGGTTTAGAATTTTCGCAAAGCTCCATACAGATGTGTGGTATGCCAACGGTCAATAAATCACACCAGAGCAAGATGGGAAGACATGTGCACCAAGTCTCTTCATCTGGAAAGGTGGTCTGAATGCATTCCCGTCACCATAAGCTTCAGCAAACCTCGTACACAAGGTCCTAAACTTACGACGGCACTGCACCCCTCCTCGTCATGGCCGTGCGTGAAGAAGTCCTCACTTTTGATGTCCTCCTTGGAGAGATGGGAAAAGTTCTCTGCATTACAGCTGGACAAGGGTAAGAATATCGGGGCCTTAATAGTTAGCATCTTGTTTATGTGTATACTCTAAGAAACATCATAAAAAGGAGACCTACGGTGACGACAATATCGGACATGATTCGGGCTTCCATGCTAGTCAGTCGCATCAAGCAGGAGTCACAGCAGTTTCCACGACGACGACGGCGACGATGACGACACTGCTCCCGCTCCTTTCACGTGCCTGACAAAGACGTCAATCGCGAGAATGGATATCTAGAGAGGAGTTACGATACTAGCGGCCTGCGTAACGTGCATTCCGTGAACATCATTTTGAAGACAAGACATGCTCCCGGTCTGCACGAGTGATGCACATGTCGAGAACAAGACGATGAGTACGGTACTTACATGCGCATGTAGTGTTTGCAGCATGTTGTTGCCGTTGTTGCGTCTCACGTCGGCCCAATGCTGCGCAGTTTTGCGAAAGAAACGCAGTTGAAACGCAATCCGTCAAAAACGACATACAAGCAAGCACGCTTAGCATGTGCCATTTTCCCGACGCTGCTCAGTGTTTTGTGCGCAGTACCGAACAGGAAGCAACAAGGAGTAAGCAACGACAGGCATCAGTGTCCACCAACACCACTGGCAACATCAACTTCAGGATGGCAGTTCGCAACTTCGGGTGCTGAAGGTCTGGCCGAGCATCCCAGGCCCGAAAGCCCACCCCAAGCCGCTTCTTCTGCTGCCGATTCAGAAGCCCTGCACAGGAGACAGCGGGATGTCCTGTTTTTAAGGTTTGTTTTTTTTTTCCTGGTTTCCTAAGTTTACATCGGACTGTCCGGGCTACTGGCGGCCTTGTATCAAGGTCCGGGCAGCGGCGTCCTTAAAACGCTGTGGGAAGACGAGGGGATCCTTGAGCACCTGGGAACGACTCGGAAAGGGGGCCTCGGGTTTCTTGCACCTTCTCGGGTGGCCTGGGCTTGCGTGGGATAACTCTTCTTTATTGAGGGATGCCCGCGCTCCTGCGCCAGATCTGTTGCCCTTCTCCTCATGTAGAAGCTTACGAGTCAATAATTTTTGTTGGGTTCGGGGATGGTTTGGGCATCATGCAGCCCTATCAAAGCTATCCGTGGCATTCACTTATTGCAGCACTTTGGATGTCGACTCATTATCTCTTATGTGGACTCTACCCATGATCTGCTTTAGAGGAGCTTTCAGGGCTATTGTCTGGTTCAATAAGTTGGGGTTTCTTCAACCACATTATCTTAAGGCTTCATCAGGGTTTTGTCATGCATCATTCTCTTTGACTACTTCCGGCTCTCCGATTTTGTTGCTTCTCTTTGATGTTATGGCATTGGCCTTTAATATGTCCGAAAACGAGTTTTTGCTATGCAACAAACCGCTATGATATACATACAAGAGAATGAAGGAAGATGCGCGCAAATATTTACATCTATACCAGTACTTTTAAGATTCGTAAACAGAAACCTATGAAAGCACCAAGCAGTATCGACCCAGAGAGATTGGTATGCATGAATCCAAGCTGCATGAGTATGTGTACGTGCTTTTTTGAATACATATCTGCAATTGTATGTAATACCAGCACTGTCTCATACGTGCTTTGTATATATTTCTGAAAACCATAATCTTAACCTCAGACTCAATATGTATCACGGGCGACCGTTTGGGAAGCTTGATATGCAGACTGCCAGATGGATGTTTAAGCATGTGCGAAGACATTAGTGCCTTGTGCTTTATAGAGTCTTGAGGATCCAGCCATTCCTAACAGAGTTTGGCGTTTGTCCTCCCATCATCTCCTCTCGAAGAGGCTTACGAGTCAATAAGTTTCTTGGGTTCGGGGATGTGGCATTCACTTATTGCAGCACTTTGGATGTCGCACTCATTATCTCTTATGTGGACTTTACCCATGATCTGCTTTAGAGGAGCTTTCAGGGCTATTGTCTGGTTCAATAATCAGGGTTTTGTCATGCATCATGCTCTTTGATTACTTCCGGCTCTCCGATTTTGCTGCTTCTCTTTGATGTTATGGCATTGGCCTTTTAATAATCTCGTAAGCCGTTGAATTACACATGACAGAAGAATGCAAACCGATGCCAACTCTGTTCACAGGCCTCGTGGCCTCCAAGTGTGTCCCTTGCAGGCCATGCTCAGCAGGCATCAAAAGCCACCACCAGGTTTGTACTACTGAGAACAGGGCTTTGGGGTAGCATATACACCTCAAAAGAAAGCAGAGTCGGTACTCCGACCTCTACGTCACCTCTGCACATTTCCTCATCCCCCTTCACTGCAAGCCAACGCAGGCGGGACCTCCTGACATGATATCTTCCATAGCCCGGCCACGGAAGTGCAGACTTCTGTTGGATCATCCAGCTCATCTGCATAAGGCAGGTAGCCACATACCTTCACAGGGATGCTTCGGGGGGTTAAGGGGGAGAGGCTAGGGGGATGTAGGGGGTCTGAAGAAAGCAGGTAGCCACATACCTTTTTGGGGACCCTTCGGGGGGTAGGGGGCCTGCATGAGGCAGGCAGGTATGCTTTGAGGGGTCGCTTAGGTTCCTTGCAGGGTTCCTTTAACCAACTGGGATGGCAGAACTCCCGACATGATCATGCTCGGCTTTCCTGAAACTCTGTCAGTATCCATCAAGAAACCCATCCTGAACCGTAAGTAAACTTGCAACCGAAATCCTAAACCCAAAAACCCAACAGAAAGCCGAAATGCCTGTTCCCTGCCCTTCCCTACCTAAACCGACAAAAACAAAATCCCGAGACCAGAGTGAAGAGCACTGTAAGTGCAGTGTCGGGAGGGTTGTTAAACTACAGGGTCCGTCTTCGTGGTCCTGAGATTAAGGATCCTGCTGTTTGGATGTTGGGTGTCCCTACTTTCGGAAGCTTCCGCAGCTCGACGGTGCTGTGATGTGATATTATCAGTGAGGTTGCTGCTAGCAGTATTGTCACTGTTGTCATCAGTCTCATCCTTGGCTCGTAGGTACGCGCGCGCGCGCGTGTTGGTGTGTGTGTGTGTGTGTGTGTGCGCGTGTGTCTCTGTGTGTGTAAGGACACAAACATATCAACACACGCATGCACGCATAGAAAATGTAAAGCAATCATCCGTTGCTCTGCCGCTCCTTGCATATGTCGCTGCTATATGTCTCCAGTTCTATAGTTCCTTCTCTTCCTCTCGTGGCATGTATGCCTGTGCATGTAGGCAAGATTGCTACGTGCATCTACACACACATGCATGCATATACACATGCACACCTATACACAAACACAGAGACGCATGCATGCATGCATACAGACATATATTACAGACATTGATTAAATACATACGCACATAGATACATGCATCATACAAACAAACTTGCCCACATACAGATTAATCTGTGCATGCATTGATATACAGTGGCGTGCATTGACATGCTCGGACATACATTGACATACATTATACATAAGCCGACGTGTATATATGTATACTGTATATACCTAGAGACAGTTAATTCACGAAAGCGTTTGACCACGGAATTGAAATGAGCAGTGCTGGAATTCCGCACAACTTCCCGTCAAGGCATCAATAGGATGAAGACGATAAGTGTGAGCGTTGGGCCGTTCTGAGAAACTTGCAGCCACATATCATGATAAACCAAACGTGGTTTGTTTCTGAACCTACGGAATTGGACAGACAGCTGCACCGTGGCTGCACCCTCATATTACCAAGGACCCTCTTGCTCTTCAAGCCAGGTGGCGAACTCAAAGAGCATGATACCCAAAGACCAGAGGTCCGCCTGGACTCAAAAGAAGCATCGCATGAAGGCAAATCCACCTTCGCGTTACTTACCACTCACAACAGGCTTTTGGGACATGTCCTTTCATGATTTTGTAAGCACTGTAAGGGGATAACGTGACGAGTTATGCAGACCCCGACTTCCCCGGACCTCAATTCTGCTGTTCCACTCTGTGAGTACTTGGAAAAAGTTCCACGGAAATCCACCAAAGATCCTAAAAGCAAAGCTCTACAAATGGCACCAAGCCCTCCCGAAACAGTCTTGGGTCTCACTGCTCGCGACCTTGCTGGCATTTTAGAAAACTTTCCAGCGTGAAAAGAGACTCAGAGAGACAGAGAGAGAGAGAGAGAGAAAGAGCGACAGAAAGAGAGAGAGAGAGGGAGAGAGACAGAGACAGATTTGTACAGGTACGTATCTATCTATATATATATATATGTATGTACGGACATATGCTGTGTACACAAATAAGTATGTAATAACCAAGGTGCTGATTCATGTGTGTTTGCTTCTCTCTTGATGTTCAGGGTACAACTTCATCTGTACTTTGCGATAGAAATGTCATGTGTACAATTAGGTGTGCGAGGGTGCATGTGTATTGGTGAACGCACGTGTCTCTGTGTGCTTGCAGATGTATAAAACTGTTTGTAAATACATACATACACAATATATGTGTACACACATACCTGCGCATAGCTAAATCTGTGAATACATACATACATACATACATACATACATACATACATACATACATACATACACACATCGAGCACTCCCTGCATCGGCTCATGCCTCCGTTCCATAGCCGTGGCCTCTCATGACCTCCGGAGCCTCAGCGTCATCTATCGTGGTTTGGGGCGTTTGGGCTTTAGGATTAATTGAATGCCCCCCCTTTTCCCTAAACCTCTAGTACACCCAAACCTCTAAACCCCTCAACCGTGAACCTTAGGAAAGGGCAGTAGCTCATGGCTTTGAGACCCACGGCCGAGACACTTAAGGGCTTCAGGTGAAGGCTTCTGGGGTGCAGCTTAGGGTTTAGGGTTTAGGGTTTAGGGTTTAGGGTTTAGGGTTTTGGGCCAAAGTTTTGGGTTTAGGTTTTAGGGTTTAGGGTTTAGGGTTTTGGGCCAAAGTTTTGGGTTTAGGTTTTATGGTTTAGGGTTTAGGGTGTAGGGCCTCCGGATGTAGGGTTTAGAGTTCAGCAGCAACATCAATGGTGTTTGTGGCCATCAAAGCAGAAGCAGCAGCATTTCTTTGATCAACGAGACATAGTAAGCTGAGAAGCCAGTGAGGATCTGGAGCCGCAGAGAAGTCTATGGAACTTTCGAAATCAGACACAAGACATTTGAGGTCCATGCCTCCCAGAGAATGCCAGGAACGGTTGCTCCCAACTGTGCTCTTACATTATCTCATCTTGGAAGCCGTGACTCCTGTGCCGCCACCCCCTGACCCGGATCTTCGACCGTGAACGACAAGTTTCATCAAGGAGCCATGTAGTGCGGCGTCCCGATCATGGTGAAGGTGCGTGTCTCTCCTTGCAGTGGCGGTTCTTTTCTACAGTTATGAAAAATGGGCACATTCACCCGCACTGGCTGCTGCTTGTGTTAGTATTCGCAGTAGCATTATTTCAAGCTGCAGTAGTAGTCGTCGTCGTTGTTTAGAGTACGAGTAAGTATTAAGTGGTAAGGAGTTGCAAGTGTCAGTAGTAGTTCTCTTATTCTCTTCTGTCGCAGGCAATTCCTTCTGCCATCTTCTTCGCGATGCCGAAGTCGATCAGCTTCAGATATCCTGCCAAGGGCTGTCTGTCTCTAGGATACCAGGTTTGACAGAAAGACCAATCCCATCCCCGATCGCAGTGGCACCAGTAAGTATAGGCAGTACTATTCCATGCGAAATGCAGACAATCATCACCGTTATGACGTTGTAACACCAGCCAGGCTAGTCACAGATGACCTCGAGACCTGTGCGCTTTCACCCCAAGCCCGAAACCAGAAACCCTGAACCTTGAACCCTTAAACCCTTGAGGCTTAAACCCTTCAGCCTGCAACACAAGACCCTAAACAATAAACCCTAAAACCGCGAACCCCCTTCCAGCCTTGGGAGTCGAGCATCACGTTCTCCGGTTTCAGGTCCCGGTAGACGATTCCTGGGTTGAGTTCGGGGCCTACGGTTTAGGGTTTAGGGTTACATGGCTGTTAATTAAAGCTCCGCCTTTTCCCCATCCGCCAGGGTTTCGTGTTCAGGGTTTACGGTTGAGGATGGTTTAGGATTTGGGGTTTAATCGGAAAGAAGCGATTCCGGGACTTTGAGGGGCTTGGGCCTGCAGGTGTCCCCCGTAACCCCTGAAACCCTAAACACTAAACCCTAACTTCCGAACCCCTAAACCTTGAACCCTAAACCCTGAACCCCTAAGCCTTAAACCCTAAACCCTGAACCTCAAACCACAACTCCCTGGGCTCTTGATTTCACGGGCACAAGCTTTCCCAAAGATCTCTCTGGAGCCCAGGGCACTCTGCTCCGACAGCTCCTCCAGCACAATCACCTTGAAGTTCGGGTTTGTTACATTTCAGGGTTTAGGGTTTAGAGTTTAAAGAAGACACCGTATAGTCTGAGAGGATAAGATAGCAGAGTATCATATGATACAGTATGTCCTAATATAGTATGGTATGGTATACTATAACATGTGAATATTATATGGCACTGTACAACTTTACATAGGAGTACCCTATGGCATAGTAAAACACAACTTTATAACATATGATAGGCTTTGGGGCCTACAGTGGGGGTTTAGGCTTCGCAGGCCGAGGCTTTCTGTGTGTTAGGGCTCTGGGCGGCCCCTTTTTTTCCGGGGGCTTAGATTGAAGGGCTCCTGGAGCTCGTAATATAGGGGCCTTGATAATTCGACTAGGGAAATGAGGGCTCCATATTCGAATTATAGTATACTATACCCCCAAAACCCTATTCTAATGATTAAGGCCCCTATATTACAGAGCTTGAAGTGTAAAGTTTGGTGTTTGGGGCTCTTCGGACTGTAAACTACTACTGATAGAATCAGGTTGCAGGGTCCTGAACACCCTGCAGCATGTCCTTGTTGTTCGCCGAGAATCGCTCTCGTGATTTCGGACTTGCACATGATGACCCATTTGTAATGTGGATCTGATCATACCCAGCCTCAGCCCTAAACCCTAAACCCTAAGCCCTAAACCCTAAACCCTAAACCCTAAACCCTAAGACTTTAGGCCCCTGAACTTCTGAACCCGAACCCACCCATCCGGAGCGCGCCAGCTCCACACGTAAAGCTCCCTCCGCCCAGCACCACGACTCCAAAACAAAAACACCGAAACCCCGGCGTGCTACATCCGCATGAACTTCCTGCAGCTCAACTTGAAACCCAATGCCTCGAAGGATAGAAGAGCAGACAAATAGCCCATGACTCCTGCTCTGCCCTAAACCCTAAACCCTAAACCCTAAACCCTAAACCCTAAACCCTAAAACCTAAACCCCTTGCTGCCGCAGCTCGAGGGATCCGGTGTAGAACTGCGCCTGCGCCCTGGAAAGGACCGTGGGGATCTCCTCAGCTTGGTGGCCATCGGGTTTCGGGCCGAGGACCGCAACAGGGATCCAAGCCACAGGCAGTCAGTTTAGGGTTTAGGGTTTAGGGTTTAGGGTTTAGGGTTTAGGGTTTAGGGTTTAGGGTTTAGGGCAGTCAGTTTCAGGACAGCCTACGAGCCACGTGGCCAGGTGCGCGTTGCAGCAGAAACGGCTCTGGCACCGCATCACAGACGTGCATGGGCGGAGACGGGGATTCTTAGGAAGTTCAGCTTTCCTGGTCGAAAAAATGTGGACACAGCCTTCCTTACCAATAAACTGATGGGTTTAGGGTTTAGGGTTTAGGGTTTAGGGCAAGGAGGACGAGCCTGGGCTGTCGACATATCTGGTTTGTGCACCGGGTGGGCTGATCGCTGCTGCGTTGCTTGATATGGGGGGGCTTCCCAAAATAGGGGACCCTAATATAGTACCCTAAATCGTAGGATCCTTCCCCAAAATAAAGTACCCCATATTTTCGGAAACTCCCTTTTGGTAGACTTGTTTATTTTGGGGTCCTTATTATGAGGATCCTATTATTTAGGGTACTATATTAGGGTCCCCTATTTTCGGAAACTCCCCTTTTGGTAGACTTGTTGACAGAACAGCAGCCGCAGCCTGCTGTAGTGCAGCCAAATCGCCCGAATGGCACCGTGCAGCTCCCCGCCAGTGATGAGCTCCGTGAGGATGTACACACTCCTACACATGTGGGTGGTTGTCAAAATTATGGTCCCTTTTAGGGTCCTTATTATAATACGGCACCTATTGTTGGGGTACCCCAAAAGGGACCATAATTTTGACAACTACACATCTACAGAAACACTGCACTTCACTGTGCGCAGTGTCGGCGACACCACGTGAACCGTCAACAGAAGCTAAGTTGTAATGCAAGATTCCAAAACAACCCGCAGCGACATCATTAATAGTCACCACCAACACGAACAACTAAATCTGCAACCAGGCCCAGGAGTGAGATCGGCCTAAGAGGGTCCTTGGATACGTAACACTGACCACAAGTACTCAGGCGCCATGAGCATCAGGCAATAAGGCAACATGTACATTCCGAAGGTGGCAGCATTTGCGGCGTCCTGTATGTGATGAGACGATAAGTGCTGAAGAGCGGAAAACTGTTCATGTTCCGACAATTATAAACCCATAAAGAATATAGACACACTATACCCAGGTAAGTGATCGCCTTGAAGACCCGGAGACCTCATAGAAAGCCTGTCCTGTCGGTTTCGAACGTCTTCACCAAAGCCATGATGAACGGGTGGTCAAGGCCTTTCAGAAGTCCACATTCGCGGTTCACCTGCGCTGTGGCAGAGTCGGGAAAATTTTCAAAATCCCTGGGCCGGCTCGGTTCGATCACTTGGCAAGACCATGGAAAACTTGAGATGCTGCATTTCGACATACCGATCCCGACAAGGGGAAATGCCGTTGATTTGCACCACACTGAACCCGCGTTATGCTGGCAGCCAGCCGGTGCATGCAGAGTTTATCATGGAAAGGATGTGACGGTACGGATCCGTCTGGGAAGGATGGAGCTTGCGGCCTTGTCACATCGGCCACATCCAATGACGCACGGTTCTGTTTGGGATGTAACGGACACTTGAAAAGGCAGGAAAGAAACGTTCCGCTTAAACACCATGTACTATTGCCAGCCCATCCCTTTGCTTGGCCTGACTGCATGTCTGTTTAGCAAACTTCGTTTCCAAACCTGGGGTGTCGTTGGTTGAGTATGTCCGGGTATGCCATGGTACAGGCGGAACCAAAAGGTGAAGTGTGGCTTACGGACACGAACACTTAAACATACTTACAGGTAGGTTTTGGAAGATGTGAAACTGAAGACGCATGTCTCGATCTTGGGTCGGCTGCCTCTTCGGGGACTTTGCCACCCTGCTTCCGAATGCGCTTGAGCGCATACCTGCAAGATGGTCATACTTTTAAAGGAAACTACAGGTGGGGAGTTTAGGGTATATAGGACTTCTATAAGGCTTTTATAAGGTATATAGACCTTCTATAAGGCTCCTATAACGGTAACTACCCACCTGAAACTGTCCTAGATAATTCTTACACGTACTGTAGGGGCCTAAAGAATTACGAATACTGTTTTGGGGGATCCGGTTCCTTATTATACTTATAGTACAATGTGCCCCAAAACCCTATTCCAATTACTAAGGCCCCCATATTACCTAAACCCTAAACCCTAAACCCTAAACCCTAAACCCTAAACCCTAGGCCCCCATAGTACCCAGAGAGGCCCCATGGGCTTGAGGTTGTCGAGGCTTCTTTTCCGCTGTTTAAGGTCTTCATGGTGTCAAACCACTCTTGAGGCTGCTGGGAAATAACTGGTTTAGGGTTTAGGGTTTAGGGTTTAGGGTTTAGGGTTTAGAATTTCCAAGCCACAACGACATTCTCATGCGTTAGGGTCAATCAGCACTTTGTAACCATGCAACCGAAACCGTGGAGCCTTTAGGAGAGAAGCCTTTTACCAGGAGGGGTGTGTTACCGTAGGAAGCAGCCCAGGCCCAGCCCTGACAGCATTCCAGGTTCTAGTTTGGCAACACATGCGCGGCTAGTTTAGGACATGCTTCTGACTTCGGATTCCTCCAAGCTTCCAGCGAACTCCAGTTCTCTTACTGTCTCCAACCAGCCAAGCTCCCACCACACAAAATCCGCAAAAAAACCCAAAGCCCCAGATCCAATCTCCACAAACTCCACAGCTCCGAAAAAGTCTAATCTGTGGCAACCCTCTGCACACCCCTAAACCCTAAACCCTCATTGTGCTTCGCATGGCTGCGCTACGATGTCGGGTGTTTCTCGAGCACTTAAGGTCGCACCCGGCCCTGAGATCCGAACAAAGATAAAAGCTTCCAGTCATCAAGAAGGATACGCCTGAGACCAGCAGCTCAGGAGGTCTACGAAGGGTTTAGGGGTTAGGGTGTAGGGTTTAGATGTGAGCTTTTTGTGGGAAGTATCGAAAGCAGATAATTCACGTACTCCCCAACTACCACCTGACTAACATGATCTAAGTTCCTAAGTGCCCCCTCAATAATACGAGTACCCTGGTTCTGCCATTCAGCTTTAACAAAGAACCCTAAAATAAAGGGGCAAAAGAGTACTACTGGGGAACCTGGTTATTGCCATGGAAAAGGTTTGGGAAGGGTGCTGCAACCAAAAGCCCCCCCCCTAGGGGTCCCAATACCCAGGAGAAAGGTATGAATACTTCGAACAAGGCTTTGGCATATGTTATACCAAAAAACACAGGGAACATGTAAATATCTAAGGGGATACTATTTCTAATTCCTCGGATCCCTACAATACCGAATTCATACTTTTGGCCTCAGGGCAAGGCCGTGCTTCGTTCAGGGCCCGCGACGTTCGAGTCCCTCCCGTGTCTTTGCAAGAGCGGCTCGGTATGATTCCTATGAAAAAAACAGGGAAAACCAGCTGTGGGAGACTGTCCGGACAGGACATTTTCCTGGTTGGCCGTCATGGTCAGCTCACTACACTACCCTAAACTCTAAAACGCACCAAATTTTGGAATTTACGGTTTGAGAAAAATGCCGGCCTCAAGTGTGTCGCCGAGCCTGTGTCGATACCTCCAAGCCCCGCGGTACGCCGACGCAAACACCCCCACACCTCTCATCATTTTCTTGCCTCAAACACAAGAAAGGACATAGCTGGTGTACACTTTGCAAATATTACGAAGCCACAAGCACCGAAGAGTCTAAAGTATGGGCATGGTCGCCCGAAGCCCAACTGGGCTTCGTGCAGGGTAGGGAAGTCTCGCGACTTCCTTTGACGACCAAAGCTTGGAAAACTGAGCCCACATGGCGACGCACGGCTGGTGCAAGCAGGGCGGGGCTTAACACAGGGGCCTTACTGGCGAGAGTAGGGTTTGGGGTACATGATACAGCTCTACTGAGGAGCCCAACGAATGTCGTTAATTAAACATTTTTGGACCCGTGCAATGCGTTCAGGAGTTCTGTAATTGAGGCTGGACCTTAGCCGGCAGGCTCATACTTTGAAGTAAAACTCTCAGCAATGACCCCCTTCCGTGATAAACCTGGTTCCGAAATCCAGCCAAGGTCATGTAGGGGCCTTCATAATTAGAACAGGTCTGTGCGGGGCTTCACATCATAATTATAGTATCATCTACCCCACACCCTATTCTAATTTTTGAGGTCCCTATGTTAAGATGTGTACGATCGAAATCCTGTGAAAGACATCTCTGTTGGATCCAGACACGGCCCTCTCAAAACCTTAACCTCCAAACCTATAAGGTTAGAAGTATGGGCCCCTAATATGGACCCTTCGGCCGTTTAGAGGGGGATTCCAAGGACCCTTAAGGGTGTGTACAGGGTAAAGAACCTCGAGCGCAATAGTCCCGAATCCCGAACGAAACGGGATCCCTAAATGCCCAAACAGGAGCATGGAGGTTCTGCAAATATGCGGGAACCTTAATGTCCTCTTCCGGTGTAGGGTTCAGGGTTGGTCCAAGCGTCTCCGGCTGGGTTGAGGGTCTCCAGTATGGCCGGAGTAGAACAACCTTGACTTACTTTTGATGATATAAATCCTGCATTACCTCAAAGACCCTAAACTATGGGAAATTATGGTATATGCCTGAATATGGGTATTGCAGGATTGGTATCATCAACCGTATAGGCTCATGGCTTGGGGCCTGGGGTTAGGGTTGAGGGTGTAGCAAGCATGAGATGCCTGAATCAAGCTGAGGCCTTTTTGGGGGTGTTTGGTTTCAGCCCTAAACC
>CAJNDV010031372.1:20128-31043 GCA_905221635.1 Symbiodinium sp. CCMP2456 | reverse complement strand
TGTCTCCATGGAATTCCGGCGTGAGAGGGGTGATACCCAGGTGGGGGCCGCAATCACCGCATCGTGAAACTGCCGAAGATCGTCCAACGACTTCCTCCGACACATAGCAGGTGGCGATGTAGGTGCCCGCGGCTTCATGCTCGCAGGACGTTCTGGGATAAAATCGTCAACGGCATGGTCCGGAACAACGGCTGATGCGGAAACAGATCGGGACAGCTTCCGCGCACTCTTCGATTCAGGAGGCCGAGAATCATGTGAGCTGGCTTGGTGTAGGTCGAGCAGATCTGCCTGGGCAGGCTTCCTTGGAATCCCCTTCGGGCTTCGAGTGGACCTCTTCGTGCCTCTTCGCTTGCTGCTGCATAGCTCCTCGGCCCTAACCGCTTCAAGTCCATAGATGGAAGAATGTAGTTCCGATTCCACCTTCGGGGTTTGCATCGCTTCGCCGTCTCTGGCTGCAGACGTCCTTGACGTCAGGGACGCATCCGAAGGTCTGCGAAACCGACTGCCGGAGTCGGGCGGTATGGTCCGGAGGCTCTTCTCAATCCTTGCGAGGGAGGCCTTTATACCACGAAAGTCTGTCATCTGCTCGTTCATGTGACCCAAAGTCATGACCGCATACTCCAGGTGCCGTAGTGTCGCCGCCGCCGTCGACATGCTCTGCTCACTGTCGCTGTCGTCGGATCTCTCCATGTCTATAGGGGCTCCTACAAGCCAGATGGAGGAATAAAACAGCGAACGCTGAGCCGAGATTCTCTGAAGTCACGGATTTTCAATGCTGCGGGATTGCAACAGGGCTTGGGGTTGCAAATGGGCCTTAAGGTGGGTAGTAGGCACTGTAAGTCAGGTCAGATCTGTTTCTTCCAAGTCTCCTGATCCTGCAAACAGACGTCGGACAACTGCAGCAGTTAGTGCTGTAACATCAACTGAGCATGTTTAGGGTGGACCGAACCCCTCTTAGAATCGAAACTCTCAAGCCCCTGCTTTGCTTGTGGCTTCTTTGGCATCCACTTGCGGCCGCGTCCATCTTTCCCTTCCTGAAAGCGCACTGCGTGTTTTGAGGGAGTTTTTCTGCTGTGAAAACGACTCCTACTCAGAGGATGCAACTACGACTCTGATTGCGTGGACGACTAGCAATCCGCAAGACTGGCTTAGTAGCATCATGATGATGGTCATCATCATTACCGGTACCACCTCAGGAATGACACAAGCTGTTGGCGATACGAAAGGTCCATGCTTCCCTAAACCCTAAACCCTAAACCCTAAACCCTAATCCAGCACTCAATGCACGGAGAGAAGCTCAGGGTCGTGCAGTGTTGCAAGTCTCGCGACACCTGTGCGATGCCGAAAGGTGGGAAAACTGAGCCGAGATGTCTGCCTTCGGCTGATCCGGAACGTCCGGAGATAGACTCCAAGTAACTAACAAACATACACATGAGGAGCCAAAATGCACATACTCAAATCTGTTGTGGTTCAAAGGGTAAGCATCCGAGTTGGTTTTGATGTTAGGTTTCGATAGCACTTCCTGGCTTCACGGCCCTTTGGACTTAAGAATCAGGCCTTGATGTCTCGGGCTGAGGTCTTCGTTAAATTTAGGTAGGTTCTTATTATAAACCCTAATATGGGATTTATAGGGACCCTATAAAAAAGTAGGTCTTTGGGGGCTTTGGGTTTTTGCAGGATCCCATGTCTCGACTCTGCTTGAAAATGAGCAGAGCAGGCCAGCCAAAGAAGGGTCAAACCACGCATATTCCGCACCAGGATGAGGTGACGGAGCAAGCAATCTGGTATGTGTAACTATCTATGTATCTGGACCCTGCAATGTAGGCTGCAGTCCAGCGTTCTTGTTAAGAGGACCCCCCAGAGAGTCCAAGTACACAAATAGCGGCTTTCTTTACCTCAAATCCTCACTACCCCTAACCCCCAGCAGTACCTCAGCATCCGAATCTCAGCTAAAGGCACTCCGTTTTCTGCGCCGGTGCTCGAGTCGAGAGTGCCCACCGGCGGGTCGGAATCGAAATGTGCTCATCAACCGTTCCACAGCTTCTCACCTGACAGGCAAGGTATTCGAGCTGTCCGCGTGAAACTCAAGGTTGCGGCTGAAGAGTTTAGGGCTTTGCAGTTTGACAGGACTCCCCTCAAAGCCTAGGTTAGGACTAGGACTGAACTGCATGGCTACATGGCTGTCAATAAAACTCAGGTCAGCGTGGCACAGAATCGCGGGCGCCTGAGGCCTGCCACTTGGCCAGCAAGTCTTGGAAGTGCTGTCGCCTGGAGGCAAAAAGTCAGCTCCAAGGGGGTCAGCTCCAGAGTGCAGCGACGTCGAAGGCTCCGAAGATCCCCCGCCTCTACAGATCCACCCACCCCCTAAACCCTAAACCCTCATTCAGCTTTGGAAGGGGAGATCCGGAACTTCAAAAGAGCGTAAGAGGCACCACTGGGGGACTTGGCTTTATGTGTTTCGATTGCGAGCTGGCCCTTACCAATCAACCGAAGCCACACGACCCATGAACCCGTAAATCCGAAGACAGGCCAAAAAGATACTCCAAAGACGTTGCCGCAACTCTGGCATCACAGCACCAACAAACAACAGCAACTCACCCAAGGGGCTCTGAATAAGCACAAAACTGCAGAGCCCCGCCGTGCTTCAGACTCATCCGGCCATACAGGCTCAACGGCATATATCAAACACAGACATCACGGGCCTCCACTGCAGGACAAGACCCACACTACTTTACAACGAGTTGATAGCGATTCCAACAAGGGGGTTTCCCAAAATAGGGGACCCTAATATAGTACCCTAAATAGTAGGATCCTTATTATAAGGGCCCCAAAATAAGGTACCCCAATTTTCGGAAACTCCCACAAAAGAAAACACTACGAAGTCCCAACAACGAACCCCTGGACCTCGTGCCCAATACCCCAAGGGGACAGCAGGTGTTAAACTTTTCAAGCCAAACACCAGGGCTTGAGTTTCGGGTATTTCGGACTATTTTACACAATTTGAAGACATCACATGATGCTTAGAGGGGTGCAAGTAGGGGTTTTGAGATCATTCTCAAACGACAGTTCGAAGGCTGGCTGTAGGAGGACTGGTGCTGCCGAACGAAACCCTAACCCCTTGATTAACCCCAAACCCTAAACCTTAGACCGTAGACCTTAAACCTTAACCTTAAACCCTGAACTTTAAACCTTGAACTCTCTGGTGCTGGGCAAGGGGCCAGGCGGATTCTGGTGTGGAGTAGCGGCAGTTGTGAGCGCTGTCTAGGTAGGAGACCTTCCACAGACAGGGCTGGGGGGTTGAAGGCAAGAATGCAAATCAGTTACCATTAGGGTCCATGTATTCATATAGCATATACATGGGCCCTAAAGTACCTATTTAGGGACTATATTAAGGCCAATGTATATACTATATGAGCACATGGACCCTTAGGGTTAGGAGAACATGAGGCCAGAGAGATTCAAATTGGAGGAGCCTTTCGTAGTAGTATTAGGGGTACCCCTTAGATGGTACCCCTTCTGAACCCTACTTTTGGCTCTCTTAAAGGGGACCTTATTGAGAGGGTCTATATCCCCAAGGGTCCCCCTAATCCCAGCTCCCATTTTAAGGCCGCAAGATGACTCTGAACCGAAAACTGTGGATCTCGGGGTTTCGGGCGAGGGCTACCGGTACTGGTATTCGGGTCGGGTTCAGGGAATACTTTCAAAGGGTAGCCAACGCACACCAGGAGCGTAACAGCTGCAACAAGGGCGCCCAAAGACTCCTGCCAGACATAGCTAGGGCTAGAGCTCTTTCTCAGGGCGTTTCATGCTTGGGCTTGGAAGTCGAGGAAGGCCCAGCCTTGAAACGCAGTCATGAAGCATAAGTGCTTCGGTTGATGGGTTTAGGGTTTAGGGTTTAGGGTGATTCCATTCTACTCTGTAAGCTCCCATAATGCCTGATTGACCCTGCACACCTCAGATGGACCAGCTGCCGATTCTATTTAAATAGTCTTGGTAAGTATGATTTGCGGAGGGCTCATATGCATACACATATACATATCTATAGTCTATAATTATACATATATATATATATATATCACGCGCACATACATACAGAGGTACGCACACCCACACACACACACACTCATGCATAAATACCTGCCTAACTACATACATACGTTCATATGTTCATATGTTTATACAGACACAGATACACAAAGATACATACAATCCTACATTCATACGTTCACAATATGAACGCATACATACCTACTGCCTACCTACGTATATACGTACCAGCTGCGGAAAGAGCATCTTGGGAACCACCCTCTCGACTCCAATCTCGAATACCCAAACACAGAAATTGTTAGAGCTGCTTGAGAGGCTCCATAAGGTTTGCATGGTCTTCTGAGGGTTGCTTCTACACCGTAACTACAGGGCGATTTCGACATTGACACCGCGACGGTATTTATTCAAGCAGGATTCTGTGACGCATGAAGTGTGGCTCCCTAAACCCTAAACCCTAAACCCAAAACCCTAAACCCTAAAACCGCTGTTGCAATCCTTGAAACATCCAGGAGAGAAGCAGGAATTCGGAAACCCAACACGGCGCCCACTAGGGGCTCTTGAGGGCTCCTTATTTTCCAAATACCCAATAGGAAGCAAAGGTCTTGGCTTACGGATCAACGTCACAAGAACAGTTCAACATACCAGATTGCATATGAGCTCAGAACGTTTAAAGCTCGTCCAGACGAGGCATGAAGAGGTCAAGTTTTTACTTGAATGTAACATGTAAACCCTAAACTTAAACCCTAAACCCTAAACCCTAAACCCTAAACCCTAAACCGATTTTAAGTAAAAACAGACACGAGACATAACGGGTCTTGAGGGGCTCGAGGGCTCGGAGTGCAGGGGCCGCCTGTCCAGGGCGAGACTGCGAAGGCACGCTGCGGAAGTGCGGCGGCAACGACTGCGTGTTGCCTTTGGGGCTTGTAAGGGTTTAGGGATTTAGGGGTTTAGGGTTTAGGGTTTAGGGTATGAGTCAAATACTCACTGATGGGTTTCAAGTATACTAACACTAGCTGATGGGTTTACCCTACAGTATAAGCTTGGGGCGAAAGGTACGCAGGGGGCGTAGTAAGTAGATTGCACGTGGCAGTATGCCTACACCAGCTGAGAGTAACCTACGCATCACTTCTACGAGTTCTCGCCCGTACTTCCTGGTTCTTTAGCAAGGCAAAGGCTGCGTGGATGAAGTGAAGGACATGTGGAACTTGGATGTCACGTGAGGATCTAGAGGTGGAGGGCCTGAGTTTGGAATAAGCCATGGTAAGCCATAATGGGTTTAGGGTTTAGGGTTTAGGGTTTAGGGTTTAGGGTTTAGGGTTATAATCCTGATCTCTAGTACCTAACTGCTGGCGATCGTTGGCTTGTTAGCACTCCACAGCATTTGCCATCTACCGAAATTTCTACTTGGAGTATAAAGGGTAGTTGTAAGTGAGGGTAACTGTACTTCTAGCCCGGATGTGTGGATACTATAACCCCACTTATAATGAACCTCCACGTGGATCGAAAGTGCCCCAAAACCCTAAGCGCGCTTAAACCCCTTAAGCCTTAAACCCCTAAAGCCCTAAACCCTAAACCCGAAGCCCTAAACCCCTCAAGCCCCAAACCCCTTAAGCCCTAAACCCTAACCCTAAACCCCTAAAGCCCTAAACCCTAAATCCTAAACCCCTTAAGCCCGAAACCGCAACCTTCGAAAGAGGCACATCTCGGACTTTCGCTCTGCAGCTGCATTCTCGCCTTTGATCCCAACGACGAAACCTCACGAACATCTGAAAAGCTGTAAACCCCAGAACTCATATGGGAGTTTCCGAAAATTCGGGGTACCTTATTTTGGGGTCCTTTATAACAGGGATCCTACTATTTAGGGCACTATATTAGGGTCCCCTCATTTCGGAAACCCCCCCATCTCTACGCTTCGAACATCTCTTGGGCCTGCGTGGCGTAGATTAGGTATGCTAAACCCGAAACCCTGAACCCTAAACCCTAAACCCTAAACCCCAAACCCCAAACCCTAAACCCTAAACCCTAAACCCCAAACCCTAAACCCTAAACCCTAAAGCATCAACTTAGGGGTCTACAGGCCAATCACAAATCTGCAACAAGTCAATGCCCCAAACCCCTTGAGAAAACAGGAACAAGCAGCATGAGCTTGAGGTTCAGCTTTTTGCACCCCAAACCCTTAGTTTGCTTAAGGCTCCAAGTGGGTTGCATTCTGATACAGGGCCTTTTCCGGCAGGTCTCATGGGAAGCAGTAAGTAGGCCACAATTGGGGTTTGCACTAATTGGAGGTATCCTACATAAATCCGTTCTTAAAGCAGACTAAGTCCCGTGAGCGTCGCAGTAGCTCAAAGGGCAAGTAACGCAATAGAGAACCCTAAACAGTAGGATCCTCAATATCATTGCTGTTATATTCGTTGCATTTGATTGTTGTTCTCGGTAGTATTAGCACAGGTTGTGGTATCATAATCATTAGACTTCTTCTTCTAACAAAGGACAGTAAAAAGCGAGCATACCACGCTAGCAACCCCTATGAGCCACTCTCAAACATTATAAAACCCTTATGAAATGCTTAAGTCTCGTGAAACCCTTATGAAATGCTTAAGTCTCGTGAAACCCTTATGAAATGCTTAAGTCTCCTGATCCTCGCAGCAGCCGTGCAGCATTGAGGCTCCGGGCAGCCCAGCGTGGCAAGCTGCACATCGCTGCGCGGGAGCACCTTCATCAAGGGCTCCTGAGCCTGGCGCGCGTGAAAGACATATAAGAGTTTCAGGGTTTAGGGATGTATACAGCCTCCCTCTCTGTATGTGCAAAAATATACATATACAGAACTCGTCGGAGACTCCAAAAAGGGTTTAGAGATAACCATACAGACACTGGGATACTTCGAGGCTTCGAGATTGGAGCTCCGGGCTTCGTGGTCGAGGCGCCATGCTACACAGTTGGCTCTTGGCTTAGGGTTTAGGGGTTTAGGGCTAGGGCTTAGGGTTTAGAGCTTTAGGGCTAAGGCTTAGGGTTTAGGGGTTTAGGGCTAGGGCTTAGGGTTTAGGGCTTTAGGGCTAGGGCTTAGGGTTTAGGGTTGACTCTCGGCTTGGGGGCTGAGTACCCTAGACCAAAAAAGGTTAACCTGCTCAAGTATGGTAGGATCACATAAGCCCCAAAAGGTTAAAGGTTACCTACTCAGCTACCGGGTGTAAGATTTGGGTAGTTCACTAAATTAGGGTCCTTGTCAGATCCCAAATATAGTAGGGCACCCTTATATAAAGCACCCTGAAAGGGACCCTAATTTAGAGTGAACTACCCATTTAGGGACCAGGAAGGGCTTGGGGTTTAGGGGTTTAGGAGGGGGCTGAAGTCAACAAACCTCTCAAGCTCTACATGCTTGGGGGATCAAGAAGCTCAGGAAGCAAGCTTTGAATTCCCTTTATTGGTCTTCTAAGTGGCCATGACTACAGTCGCCTTACTGATAACGCTACGCCCTTGCTCCTGTACAAGCTTCAACACCGCACGGTGTAGCGCGTCTGGTACTCCCCATAATAGCTAAGCATTCTCTAACCGACATTTGAAAGGAGCCCTAGCTACAGCCAGAGCTCCTGATGCAAATCTGACCCATTATCGAGGCGAGGACTTCGTTGGTGAACTGGACCACCACTTTGTCATCCTTCGTCACCTCAGAGCTCTTGACGAAGAAGGGCTTTGGACTGTTGGGTTCAGGGCTTTGGCCTTCGGGCTTGGGGCTTGGATAGCTTGGGGTTGGACTTCTGACTCTGCCCTGCTATGCTATAACCTACTAGGCTAAACCATAATAGGCTGAGTGGGAAGGGTGAGCTTGCTCTTTCGAAGGTGCATCTGCAGAACCTCATCGAAAATGTCATGGGTGGCACGGTTCGTTTTATCATGAGACGAGATTGCCAGTTGTGATTCCGGCTTTACAGTTCTGACTCTCAGGTATGTAGAAAGTGATGATTATCGAACTCTTTGTTCTGGTCCTTCCACGTACTCTGCTTGAAATTCCTGGTGTGTATGAGCACTCTCGACCAGTAGCGCTGGACTTCTCAACCTCTAAAGCCCAGCGGAACCTGTGGCAAGCTTCAACGCTATAAGCAAGGCTCGTAAGTGAACCTCAAACTACCAGAAACGACCTTGTTTGTGTGTAGGGCCGCGCGCAAATTATGCGCGAGCTTTCTAAGGAAAACAACTTTCAACGGCAGGTCCTGGTAGTTTGAGGCTAGACTTTCGGCACAACCTTATCTCGTCAGCTCTCCTGCATCTCCCACCACTTTACCCAAAAATCTGATATCTTAAAACCCTGAATTTACCCTGAATCATGTAACTAATGTAGGGGCCTAAATAAGTGTCAATACTATTTGGGGGATTCCTTATATTGGGTTTTGGCTAAACTCTAAACCCTAAACTAGACTCTAAGCCGGACTGAACAACCAAAGCCATGCCCATGACGCCTTCGTGACGACGCCGACGGACCAGCCTGAACAACACAACGCCGAAACCGAAGGAGTTCAGCGCGATTCTACGGTTGATGATGTAAATCCTGCATTACCTTAAGGACCCGAAACTATGGGAATTATGGTATATTCCTTATTATGGGTAATGCAGGTACAGGTTAGAGTTTGGGTTTCAGGGTTTATTGGTTCATCGGTTTAGGGGTTTCGGGTTTAGGAGGCTCAAGCATACTGTCTACTTTGACACCTGCTAGAAGCTCGTAGAACCGACGGGAGCCTTTAACAAGGGATAGTTCTTGAAATATCTGGTTTATGGAGCTCGAGTCTACGATAGCTGAGGGACAGTGTTCCGGCTATATCAGGCTTTCAGAAATGCAGGCTCCGGGACGTCAGTCAGGTTTTACAGTGACCCCAAATTCTGACGCTGCCCAAGATACAACCACCACAAATCCAAATCCTCTACACCCCAAACTTTCACCCCGCAGCTAATGGACCACAACGGACTACTTTCGAGTTTACAGTTTAGAGTTCAAGGTTGAAGTAGAAACTGACACCTCGCTGAATTTTCCAGTTGTGCCTGTGCTAGGCGTTTGTCGGGCCCGGATGCAATCCCAAAACAGCCCTAAACTCTTAGAGTGGTGGGGTTGGGAGTCATGTGTTGCTACTTGCAGGGTCGGGGCTAAGTAAGCAGGTAATAACTAGGAGTTACAACTAATTACCCCAAAAAGGATCCTAATTCGCTTTATGATACCTATAACTGCTTTAAAAATAGCTACTTGCAAAGTCCCCCGACCCTCAAAGTATCACCAACAGGCTCAAAAGGTGGGATCGAGGGAGCCGGAGTCATCCCAAAACGGGGTCCCCAAGAGGACTCGCTGGGTTTAGGGTTAAGGGTTTAGGGGTTTAAGGTTTAGGGATTAGGACTCGCTAATGCCACACACCTTTTATCCCACTTCTATTGTAGTCGATGATTCTCTTCACGGGGTAGCTTCAAATTCAAGCTTGGGACTTTTAAAGTTCAAGCTTTATGGGATTTAGGGAGATTGGGGGCATTTAGGGCTTAGGGCCTGGGAGCATCGCTCATCAGCAATGCAACGCTTCCGGAACCCCGAGCCTACACCACTAACAAAGCCTTAAAAATCACAAGCTCCATAAACATGTCCGCCTCCCAGCGACGACGAGAAGACTTCCAGAACGGATCCCGGGCCTTGCAAGGCTTCCCAATGCATGCCATCTATGTGTGTTTAATATTAACGTGTATGTATGTGTGTGTGTGTGTGTGTGTATATATATATATATAAGAAGCAAATCAATCCATTCACATGTCGGTATACGTTTAACACAAGTTCGTTGTTTAGGGCTTGACGCTTTAGCACGTTGAAGGTTTTGGTGGCTGCAGTCGCGAGCCTAGTTCTGTCGACGCTTGTGGGATGATACATCCTGAACCCTAAACTCACTGACCCTAGAAAAGTGCGAACCCCTAAACTGCTCGGTAAAACCAAACTCCTAGCCCTAGCCCGCAAGGCCTGAAACTCTAGATCACAACCTGAAGACCTGCACCCTAATCCTCAACTCGGATCCCCACTGACCCAGAAATACAAAGGGCTTCCTGCTTCATATTGTTAGTTCCCCAATACCCAACCTTTACACTTTCTTATACTTTAGTAGTAACCTGAAGAACTAACCTTGTAAAACCCTGGCGAGTTGGGGAAGTAAGTACTGGGTGTTGTATAAGGAAGCTAAGACCACAGAAAGGGAGAAGGCATCAGCCCTTGACCGACCTCGAGAACGAGCATTCAATTGATGTTGTCATAAGGGGCTAGTCCAACAGAGGGGCGTTGATCCTTAGAACAAGGTTTTGGGTAAAGTACACTCTACTTACAATAAAGAACCCTAGGACCCTAGGAAGTAGTATTGGTAGTTACTCAGGCCTCTACATCAAAAAGGCTCCTCAACCCATGCCCGAAACAGCAAACTTCCAACGCTGACCCCCAGACCCTAAACCCCAAACCTGATCTCCAAACCCTCCTTAATTCCCCTATAAGCCACGGAAATAAACGGTTAAACTTCCAGATAACTACTAAATTATAGCAACTCAAAAAGTTATAAAGGTTGCATGGGTATTGGGGAACTAAGCCTAAACCCCAAACCTGATCTCTACCTGTAGCCGAAAAGACCGCCCCCTCTTAAGGAATTATAGAAAGCAACCATAATAAGGAACCCTAAAAAAGTAGGTCTTTTCGGCTACAGGTAATCCCTCAACACGAACCCGATCCTCAACCGAACTCGCTGATGGCTTACGCCGAGTGGTGCGCCTCCGCCGCGTGCTTAACCCTCCACCAGTATGGGTACCTGGCACGAACCCGCTAGGAGATGCCACAGCCCAAAGGGAACCCGGACTGAGGCAGGAGCTT
>CAJNDV010031372.1:0-13901 GCA_905221635.1 Symbiodinium sp. CCMP2456 | reverse complement strand
TTTATAGGGTTTTAGGGTTTAGGATTCTTCAATCAAATCTAGGGAACTGCCGACTCTGAGTTTACCTGTAAGGGTAGGGCTGGAATGCTTCTTCACGATCTCGGCCAGATAGTGAATCACACCCCTCAGGCGGTAGTTTTGCAGCATAGTCCATAGTCTGTCTTCGTCGGGTCGAGCCTGGAAAGAGTTTAGGGTTTAGGGATTTAGGGTTTAGGCCTTTTGGGGTTTAGGGTTTATATATAACCCAGGGTTCTTGAAAAATAGTGTCGTGCCTGGGGTATGTCTTCTGGGTAAACGATCTCCTGGCATCTCATCCAGAAGTCGTCGGGCATGTTGAGTAGACCTGGAGATGTTTCTTTGTTACATCGCTGAGTGCAATGTAGGCCCAATGCAGGCTACCACATAATTTAAAGAAGCAGCCTTCACGAGCCAACTCGGTCGACAGCACAACGTTGACATGGGTCAGGACCATGGTAGCACCGTGGAAGCACGAGAACGGAAAGCACACACAAGTCTAAGCTGATTAAGCCCAGCAGAACAACGGCGAGAGCGAGCACAATGCAAGTGGCACAGTGCATAATGCATGCAATGTGCAAGCAGATTGGGGGGGGCGAACCTTCCATCATTCATCAGCAAAAGGAGCTTGTCATAACCCCATGGTTTGAGCCGGTATAATCAAGCATTCATTATAAGATATATGGTCCATAGACAGTCTTGTGAATGCTCCACGACATCCTATAAAACTACGATTACGCCTGTCGGCTTTTTTTCCGCCTGCCACTATGGCCAGGCGCCTGTTTTAGAAAAGGCGGAATATTCAGCCCGCCCCGATGGTGTAGGTAGGGTTTAGGGTTTAGGGTTTAGGGCTTAGGGTTTAGGGCTTTTTCCTGATATGTCCTTAAGAAGGTAGGCTCTTTAGGCTTCGGGTAAGCTAAAAGCATACTCCGCCCTAACGAAAGCCATAAACTTTAATCCTTCGACCGCAGCCGAAGGGCCTGAATAATTTCAGCAGGGTTTGGGGGGATACTTTACAATCACATCAGCAAGTTAGCCGCTAGGGACTGTACGGAAATACTGTCACAGTAATTTATTCAGACTTCTATCGTACGCGAAACCCACACCTTCGAACTGCCATTCCGGGGCGACGACCTCGCCACCAGGCAGGCCGCCGGGCAGGCCGCCGGACCACGTAGCTGAAGGGCGGGGCCCTAAACCCTAAATGCTAAACGCCAAACCCTAAACCCCAAATACTAAACCTTATACACCCTAAATACTACACCCTACACCCTAAATACTGAATCTTATAAACCCCAAAAATGTCGAAGGTTACGTACTCTACTACTAGGCCTTCCACTTGCAGATGTTTGGCAGATGACATGCCGTACTCTTCTGGATTCAGGCTTGGGGTGTTCGTGTCCATTGTGTTCGTCCATTTCTGCAAAACTGTTTTAGGGATTAGGGCTTTTAGGGTTTAGGGTTTAGGGATTAGGGCTTTGAGGGTTTAGGGTTTGGGGTTGAGGATTTAGGGATTAGGGTTTTGATTCTTGGAACCTTGTGTTGAGGATGCGATGGCTTCTGGTTCAATCTACGCGCCCTGCTCTACGTTAGGCCCTGCTGTTGTGTCCGCATCGTGGCCAAGGGTGCGCAAATACCTCAGCCCCGACAACAAAAGTCAAAATCAACCCAAGCCAAGAAGGTCCACTTGTGAGCTAGTATGGCCCGGAAATGGACGACGGTTCGAAGCCCAACAAAAAAGTATCCTTTGATCTGCGTCAATATTGGGCTTAACTCCACAATGGCAGTGCATATGTACCTATATAGGGACAGGCAATGTAAACAACAGTCCTCACGGGTTTAGGACATGATGGTTTAAGGTTTAGACTGGTTTTAGAGTACCTTAGTGGAACATACGTCCCAAACCAGAATACTACTTCCCACCATAGCAACCCTACTTTGTAGCTACTTCCCACCCTTTGGGCGTACCCTAAACCCTAAGCCCTAAACCCTAATCCCAAAACCCCAAACCCCTAAACCCTGAACCATAAAACCCTAAACCCTAAACCCCAAACCCCTAAACCCTGAACCATAAAACCCTAAACCCTAAACCCCAAACCCTGAACCCTCACGCCTGGTGCCATGTGCGGCAGCGTCTCCCGCCGAGGGCGGCCAAGCTCCGCAGCGGAGCCAGGTCTGACGAGTGACTGGTTTAGGGGTTATAGGGTTTAGGGTTTATAGGGTTTAGGGTTTTAGGGTTTGGGGCCGTTTAGGCTTCAGGGTTTAGGAATGAAGGTTGAGGGTTCAGGTTGTAGGGTTCAGGGTGTAGGGTTTAGGGTTGGTTTCGGGCTTTTTGGGTTCTACTTAGAGCGTCCCGGGACTTAGTAATTAGGTTTATATAAGTTCTGGCTATTATATAGAATCATAACTTTCGGACGTCGGGCTTTCAGGGTCAGGGATCAGGATTTAGGACTGAAGGTTCAGGGTTTAGGGTTGTAGGGTTCAGGGTGAGGGTTGTGGGTTTTGGGTCCAGGGGTTTAGGGGTTTAGGGTTTAGAGGGTTTGGGTTTTGGGGTTTAGTCCGCTCGCCCACTTATCAAAGCCAAGCCCACCTGATGCTTTGGGGAACAATTGGGCAAAATGCGACCGAAGACTACTTTGAAAGGGCCAAGACTACGGTACCAGTAGGCCCTAGTAAGGGGGAGACGCTGGGGTCGCTGTAGAGGCTTGGGACGGCGGTGGCGAGCTGGTGGGTGGTGCTTATTCTAGTTATGAAAGGTCCTGTGCTATACAGCTCTTATGTACGCCCTTGTGGCAGTGCTCACAACACTTACAACCGTTATCAGGCAGCTCCGAACTACCAGGTGTCTGAATTCTACTGATACTATGTCTTAGGGCTCCTCAATATGATATGTAAATATAGTAGTAGTCAAACCCTATTGCAAGTAGGAAGGCCCCTAGACTAAACCCCACACCCTTCAAGAACTCTGTAAAGGAAGCCTACTCTAATGATAGGGACCCCTGAACTACATCAAAGCTCAAGTCCATTTTCCCCGAATCCTTAATCCCTTAAACTCTTAAAGCCTAAGCCCTAAACTCTAAACTCCAAATCCGTAATCCCTAAAGCGTTAAACCCTAAACCCTTCAGCTAAGCCCTAAACCCCTACCCGACCCACGCTTCCTGCATGTAGACCTACTTATCATCAGAGCGCACGTGCTCGAGGATCTTCTCCCCGCAGACGGAGCGGAGCTTCGCAAGGAGATCGACTCGAAGCCGCTAGTCCACCGACTGCTCGTGCTGTCGGTGCAAACCCTCCTAATGTAGGGGCCTTAATGATTAGAATAGGGTTTTGGATTATATTATACTATGATTATAGTAAGGAACCCCCCAAAACAGTAATACTTATTGGTAATTATTTAGGCCCCCCTAATTATTAACATAAAACCCTAAACTCTCCTGGTTTGAGCGTCAGATCCTGGGCTTCGCAGCGCATCATGTGCAAGTGACTGGAGGAAGGGGCTGCATCCCGGACACACCATGCCTCTGGTGCCCGAAACCCTAAACCCTAAACTCCAAACAGAAAGCCCGAAACGCTCAACCCTAAACCCTAAACTCTAAAGCCCGAAAAACTAAACCCTTCATCCAAAAAGCCCTAAGCACTAAACCCAAACGCTGAACCCCAACTCCCTCAAACCCTTCAGCCCTAAACCGTAAACCCCTGTAATCCCTGTAGCCCCCAACCCTTAAGTCCTAAACCCTGCTCCATATCCCTCTAACCCCTAAACCCTTAAGCCCTAAATCCCAGATCCCTAAACCCTCAAGCCCCAAACCCAAAACCCTAAATCCCTAACCCCTAAAAACCCTAGACCCTAAATCCAGATGCGGGAGTCCCGGCATGCAAAGCTCGCGCTGGGTTTTCGGAAGAGAAACCTGGGACCCGACTTCAGAATTCCCGAAGTCTGAAGCACTTAAAAGGATTCGGGCTGTTCAAGTTTTAAAGTAGGACGATTTGATTGTTTAGGGTTTTCGGGCTTTGTGTGTGTTTTCATACTTGGTTTATAGGGGAGCCTACAAGGGTTCCGGGCGTTTTAGCTTTTGGATTTTAAGGCTTTGGGACATCAGACACCAAGATCGGGTCCACGCCGCCCAGGATTCCCCCCAAAAAAGACACAGCCCTATTCTCGCCACCTGACTCTGAGGGTCATCATGATTGCGTCTTGCTTCGTCACAAGACCACAAAGCCTAAACCCTATAAACCCATAGCCCTGAACCCGAAAATCTCTTAGTCGTTAGCTCTTTACTAGAGGGGCCTTGATAATTAGAATTGGGTGTTGGGGCCCATTACACTATAATTATAATAAGGATCCCCCCCCAACATAGTATTGGTAATAATTTAAGCCCCTATATATTATCCTCCTGTAGCTTTGATTCTCCTCCTGCAGTTCCCAGACTCTAAGGCGGCAGCGGCATGGGCAGCGAAGCCTCTTCGACGCATGATACGGTTGATGATATATATATATATATATATATATCCTGCATGGCCTTAAGGACCCTAAATTATGGGAATGATGGTATATTCCGCCTTGTTATGGGTAATGCAGGATTTCAATGTTCAACCGTACTTAACGATTCCAGAAGGCTGTTGGGGTCAAAAAATATCGTAGCTGTGGAATAAGGCTTCAGGGCACATCATACTATATCTATATCCGGGCTACACCGGGATAATTGCTCCGACCCCTCTGGCAGCCACGATGGGGTTTCATTCAAGAGCTTGCTTACACGTTCGGCATGCCGATGCAAGACCTGCGGCTGTGTCCCCTAAACCCTAAACCTCTATTCCCTAAACCCTAAACCTCTATAACTGAACCCTAAACCCTATACCCAAACCCTCAACTGTTATCGGAGCAGGGTGCAGCATAACACCACATAGCACCATGCATCACTAGTGGAGGTAGCTCGGCTAGATGACTTGGGCACGTAAAGGAAGCCCGAAGCCAAACTGAACATAGTAGTGAAAGGGGCCATCAAAAGTAGAATCGCCTTTTGGGTAGATTTTACTATAGTTACAATAAGATGCCCTGCAAAATTCTCATGATTACTAATTCTTGAGGCCTCTGCTTGATGGTCGACAGTCTTGGAGTTCGTTGCAAGACCCATCCCTAGAGGGTCTATTTCATACTGCTTCCTTGAGGGCACAGGCTCAACTTATAAATCATCCTAATGTAGTGGCCTTAATGATTAGATCAAGGTTCTGGGCTCCTTTATAGTAAAGTCATAATACATAAACACTAAGGAACATCTTTGGTAATTATTTCCGCTTCTATAATAAGTCACTGGTCTAGCTCTACGAAGCGGGAACCGAGGAAGACTCGGACACGTCGTCTCCCGCCTTTGGCTGCCACGCTCCCCTGCACTGCCATCACCTCGGCAAACCCTAGGGATCAAAATAGCCCAAAAGCTTTATATAGTATGGTCTTTGGGCCCAAAAGCCTTATATGAGTCCTTAGATCCCTAGAAAAAGACAGCTCATGCCGACCCCCGACCGAAAACCCCAAACCCTCGATTCAAACCCGGACCAAAAACCAAAAAACCCTACAACTCACAAACCCCCCAGGGTTTAGGGCGTGTAGGGAACCCAAAGCCATATCACAAAACGCCTGAAGCCTTTCCCAAAGGGTCCAAGTACTATTATAGTAGGTACTTAGTAGGTATTTGGGCCCCAAAAGTATATACTATACTACGGTTGATGATATAAATCCTGCATTACCCATAATAAGGAAGCTACCATAATTCCCATAGTTTAGGGTCCTTAAGGTAATGCAGGATTTATATCATCAACAGTAGTACTTGGACCCTTTGGGTTTACCATCACGACGAGGCTGAGGTGTCCGCGCTGTCCGTGGCCGGCTCGTGTTGGGACTGGCGTGAAGATGCGGCCCTCGGTGAGTCTTGGCTTAGGGCTTTTAGGGTTTAGGGTTTAGGGTTTAGGGTTTAGGGTTTAGGGTTTAGGGGAGTCTTGGCTTAGGGCTTTTAGGGTTTAGGGCTTAAGATTCATAGGGCTTGAGGCTTGGGTTCTAGGGTTTAGGGGTTTAGGGTTGGGGGGTTCAGGGTCTGAAGGGTTTAGGGGTTAGGCTTTAGGGTTTAGGGTTTAGGGCTTTACGGTGCAGAGTCGCAGACTGTAGGCTTTGGGGGTTAGGCTTTGAGGGTTTTGGTGTGGGGATTAGGTCGGAAGTTTTTGTTCGAAATCATACCCCCTCATAAACCCCATGTTTGGTCATATAAGTCATATATATATATATATATAGATAGAGCATATATAATATTATAATATAAATAATAAATAATGAATAAGAACAATAATGATGATAATAAGAATAAGAAGAATAATGACAGTGAAATTCTGCATTACTACATTACCACTGCCCAAAAACTATTCCAATAATTTGAGGGCCCATAGGGTGAGCTTTCAGAGTACAGGATACAGGCTGCAAGGTTCGATTTTCGGGTTGCAGGGTTTAGGGTTTTGGGTTTTGGTGTGGGGCTTAAAAAGTAACAGGTTTGGGATTTTGGTTTAGGGTCTTGGGTTTAGGCTTTAGGGTTTAGGGTTTTGGGTTTTGGGTTTTGGTTCCAAGCCTATAGTCCCCATGGTAGTTCCTTTTTGGGGTTACGGTGTAGGGTTTAAAAGATAACGGGTTTGAGGTTTTGGCTTAGGGTCTTGGGTTTAAAGTTCAGGACCTGGCCGTGGAAGCCTAGATACTAACACCTGGGAGTTTCCGAAAATTTGGAGTACCTTATTTTGGGGTTTAGGGTTTAGGGTTTAGGGTTTAGGGTTTGGGGTACCTTATTTTGGGGTCCTGATATTAAGGATCCTATCTATTAGGGTACTATATTAGGGTCCCCTATTTTCAGAAACCCCCCACCTAGCAACTGAATAATGCCGGCAATGGGTTTGAGGTTTGCAGGTTTACGGCTTGAGATTTCTGGTACTTGGAGTGTCGGAAGACCTAGGTAATATGTAGAGTTTTACGTACCGCAAAAGGATTTTATGTGGGGTTATGCTGCCTATAGCTCTATAGACCTAGCTACTTACTAAGTCCCCCGACCCTCCAAGTAGTACACTGTACTTCCCTTAGAAGGTAGGCAAAGCACCAGTCTTTTGGCGGGCCCTATCCGACACACCCAAAGAAGGAACAACATAACACATGCACCAAGAACCGTGCAATAGTACAGAGGCCCGATGTAGGAGCCCAAAAAGGTACATCGGTTGGTAGGGGGGGATTTTGAGACTGGAAGGACACCAACAAAGTGTGTCTCCCCGGCCACATGCAGAGAACCCAAAGTATGGAGTCACAGCTCTGTACGTCTTGTCATAAACCCGTTTGAGCAACCACATCAAAATGAAGCTTACCCTCTTGGCTACCATTCAGCTTTTAAAACGGGAAACCGAAATCCTAAGCTCTAAATCCTAACCCCTAAAGGGTGCCTACCAAGAGCTAAAAGGTGCTTACAGCGTTGCAGGACCCAGAAACGCCAGCATGCGCAAAGCTGAGTCGGCGACGCGCTCCCCGAAACGACCTCTGCATGGAAGACTGCAGGACTGAAAAGAGCAGAGCGGGGGGGAGGGGGGTTACGATTATAAGTATAAGGCAACTGCAGCGGTACGTATATCCCAACTACGAGGTACTTCTCACTTGCCGTGAACTAAGTCGGGTTCAGAGTTCAAGATTGCTACGTCCCTACCTGGAGGATCAAGGGATTTAGTATCTTGAGGACTCCGAGATACACCTTGAAGGGTACTTGTAGCTGTTCCCATTATGTATTCAGCTTTAAGACGGAGACCGGTTACATGGGTGTAGATAGCCTTTTCTGGCAATCTTGAAGAAGGGCAAGCCCATCCTTAGCAATTTCTGTGCTGCGTAAAGCAGGCTCGAGAATTTCTAGGTTCCCCAATAGCCCCTTCGTAAAGTAAAGGTGCCCTTTATAGTATTAAGGCAACCCAGAAAGACACAATGCAAAAAGGCTAAAAAACCCTAAACCCTACTGAAGAACCTAGATTTGGTTCGGTGTAGCGGCTTTAGGATTTGGAGGTTTCGGCGCCAGCATTTTGAGCGCAGTACTGTCGAACTGCTGAAAACCCTAAACCGACAAACTCCAAAGCCCCCAAACTCGAAGCTTCACCTGCAGTCTCCATTTGCAGCCCCAGAGCCCAAGCACCCAAAATCTGGGAAACGAGCTTCGTCGTGAGGATAGAAGTGCACCTTGCCGTGGTACCTCACAGCATGATGCAAGGCGCTTATGATTCGTGGTCGTTGTCCTCGTCGTTCTCCAACTGTTGGTACTCTGCAAAGCAACCGTATAATGTGAAGAAGATTGCTACAATCCAGCAGCGTTAGTGTAGCTGCGTAGCTATCTGCGAGTGTGGCATTCATACTGTGGCTCTTTTCAGTGCCCCTTACGATTACCAGCATGGGTTCGGAAATTCTCTGCTTAACTCTCGGAAGCACAAAACCTGAACACCACAAACACGACACTTTGAACCACCGGGAGATTAGCCGCGATCAAAAGCACAGGGTATAGGGACTATAGGGGTTTTGGGTTTAGTGTTTGTTTCTTTTCAATGTTGGGGGGTTTGGGGTTGAGGGTTTCCCCAACCAAGATAGGTGAAGAAGAGCTCGGGTCGGGGTGGATGTGTCTGTGTGTCTAGGGTTTCGGGTTTAGGGGTCTAGAAATACATATCTTTCCAGACGTATCCCACTTGTCGAGTATCCTGGGGCACTAAGGCTTATCCTTGGGAGTATATTGGGAGTATATAAGGCTTATAGCACCCCACATAGGTTAAAGGTTTCCTACTTTATTATTCGGTTATAAGTTATAGTGTTATAATGATAAAGCTACTCGTGAAAGGGATGACGACAGCAAATTTGATCATGGTGATTATTCTGGTGATGATGATCGTCATGATAATGACCGTGACGGTGAAGGTGGTGGTTCTGATAGAAGTGAATGCAACAGTGAAATTCATATGCTGGTCGTGATTTGGATGATGCTGATGGCGCTGTTGAAGGGCATCCTCATCTGCATGCTGCTGTCGTTACAGACTGTGTGAGTGTGTGCGTGCAGATGCAATCAGCATTCATCTTACAGCCGATTCGTCTTGGTGTTGCTTGCTGTTCATATCCGCACTGTTCCAATTATGGCTATGTTCCACCCTGGAACACCAACGGTTTGCCAGGGCCCGTGCGGCTCTCGAACGGCTTTCTGGGCCTGGACGCTCATACAAAGCATCACTGAGCGTTCGGGATTTAGGCCCTTTTTCGGCTGAGGCCTTTGCTTTGTGACTAAACCCTAAACCCTGTTGAATTCATTCAAGCTTCTGATCCCGGAGCTCGCACCCGCAAAACCCCTCTGCAACCCTGGAATCCCGTCTTCGGCCTGGGGCGGATCATCTTCTATGAGGCCCTTGCCAGGCACAGCGGCTTCAAGGAGGTGCTTGCACTTCTGTGTGTACATTAGGGCTTGTAGGGTTTAGGCGATTAGGGGTTAGATGTTTGGGAGGGTTTTAGGGCTTGGGGCTCAGGATTTGAGGGCTTCGGGCTTAAGCTTTCCGTTCAGAGCTGTTGGGGTTGCAGACAGGATCCCTGTTGTACGGATCAGGCCCCGTGAGCCGGGGAAACACTACAACTTGAATACTTGAAACGGGGGAATCTGCCCTAAGCCCTAAACCCTTAGCCTTAACCCTAAACTCTACACCCCTGGAAGCCCAGCAGCTTGACAAAAGAGTTCAGACCCTGGGGACCTCGAGGTCTTCATCTAAAACCCCCATAACGGCTCGCTTCTGAGGATGATTGCGGCGGTGATGACGATGACTGTGAATGATAATGTTGTCGATGATGACGGTGGTGGTGCCGATAGCGACGACGATGATGCTGACGACGCTGATGATGACGATGATGGTCAGGATGATGATGATGAAGAAGATGAAGATGATGATGAATATGGTGATGATGATGATGATGATGATGATGAGGTGGTGGAAAGTGCTTTATGCCCTATGCTCCGTCCCACTTACAAAGAATCTCCGAATCTTTTACACAACAAAGCTCAAAACCGTTTGAATTTTGCAAAGGCTCCGTCCCCCGCCCGCCCGGGTGCGAATCACCGAAGGTACCAAGCACTAACGCTTAAGAAGCACAGTTTTCTGCTGAATTGAGGAGTGACAGTGAAGGCTGTCGCTTTGGCGCCTGGGCAGTCGGACATAAGGAACCCTATAGAAGCAAAGGCGTCACAAATGGCCCAAGCCCCTAATTTGTTAATGTCCCTTTCTTGTCTTCTGAGACTACATCCCTAAAGGCTGCACCCTGCACCCAGTCAACCCTCAAGCCAAAACCTAAGCTTAAGCTCACACCGTCTCAACCATGACCTTTTTTCGATTCCTGCGACCGGAACCAAACGACCCAAAATGGCGAAAGAACTGCATGCTACCGCTCCCTCGCCCAGCACAGAAGCACAACAACTGAAAAGACCCCTCAAGATCTCCCACCCGAAAGGCCTTAAACCCTAAACCCTAAGCAAGATCTCAAAAGATCTCAAGCCCGAAATCACTTCAGTCCCTAACCACTAAACCCTAAACCCCACGGATCTCCAAAGATCTCCCTCACTCCGAGCTCCGAAGCTCCACCACCCCGAAACCCCTTGCTCCCTCACGGTTTAGGGGGTTTAGGGTTTAGGGGTTTAGGGGTTTAGCCCGCCTGCAATGTCTGGCCCATGGGATCCCCAATGAGAGTCTTCAAGGGCGGGTTGGGGTGTAAGAGTCAGGTTTAGGGTGTTATTGGTTTGGGGTCTAAGAGTCAGGTTTAGGGTGTTACTGGTTTAGGGTTTAGGGTGTTGGACCCGTTCATTGTGAGGCAACGCTGAGACATCGAGGCCTTCAAGGGTGCATTAACTGCCTAAACCCTAAACCTTAGTATGAGTGTTGTGGACCCTAATATAGGGGCCTGAATAACTAGAATAGGGTTTTGGGGTCCTTTAAGTGTACTTAAAATAGGGAGCCCTCAAAATAACATAGGTAATTATTGAGGCCCCCTATATCAAACCCTACAATTTGGTATAAGTGTTCTGAACCCGGCTAAGGGTTCAGGTTTAAGCTTTCGGAGCCAGACACGGCTCGGAGAATCCGGTTGTCCATGATGTGGCTTAGTAAGGTTAGTAACGGTGTGGGGTTTAGGGTTTAGGGGGGTGGGGTTTAGGGTTTAGGGCATAGGGGTGTGGGGTATTTAGGGTTTAGGGTTTGGTTTAGGTCTGGCTCTTGTTTTACGGTGATTGAAGAAATGTCTTTGTGCGTGGGTGCAGCCTAGACCCAGGCTCTCTGTCCCATTCCTAAAGGGTCCAAGTACTATTATAGTAGGTACTTAGTAGGTATTTGGGCCCCAAAAGTGTATACTATACTAGTACTTGGACCCTTTGGGGTTGTTCATGTTGTTCATGTCTGGAAACCTTGCGACCAACTCGTGCCACCATGGCTGCGCATGTGCGGTTGAACGTGACCCAGCTTGGACCTTGGAACTGCTTGTTTAAATTCGAAAATTAATGCGGCACCACACCGGTAGCAACGAGATGGTTACCCAGCTCCAAAATCGATGGCAGAGTGACGCCTCAGTATGATTGTTGCGCACGGAAGCCATGAAGCACTCCGGAATTCGTACACGTCTGAAGGCTTGATCACGACATCCCGACTGCTTGTATCTCAAGCCCTCGGCTCCTTACCATCGAAGCTGACCATGTACTTACAGCTTCTCTATATCCCAGGGACCGACCCAGCAAAGAACTTTAAGCTACAGATCGCACCATCAGGTCTTACCCAAACTCTTGCAAGCAACCCCGCCTCATGGTCTGTCTGTTTCAGCTCTGATGTCACCACCAGATTCGGGATGTCCCCAGGAGACCAAAGATCCGTCTCCCAGGATCGCAACGAATGCGCGATTGGAAGCCTGAATCTGGTGAACATCCTTTAGCTGCTCTTGAACAGCACTGCTGTCCCCACCATATTCATGATTTCCCCAAGTGACCACAGATCCATCACCTAGAATTGCTGCAAAAGCCTGCGCAGAAGCTTGAATCTGTCGCACGTCTCTAAGCCGCTTCTGCACGGCAGCGCTGTCCCCGCCAAAGCCAGCAGCACCCCAGGTAACCACAGATCCACCACCCAAAATTGCCGCAAATGCGCCGCTGGACGCCTGGATCCGATGCACATTTGTCAATTGCTCTCGTGCTGCACTGCTGTCGCCACCCAGCATCGGAAGGCCCCAGCTGACCACAGACTTATCCCGCAATATTGCAGCAAATGCGCCGTTCGAAGCTTGGATGTGCTGCACTTCTTTGAGCTGCTTCTGCACACCCGCACTGTCACCACCAAAGTGGGCATCGCCCCAGGTAACCACGGATCCATCAACGAGAATTGCGGCAAAAGCTTGCGTAGATGCTTGGATCTGTTGCACGGCTCTCAACTGATGCTGTGCAGCTCTGCTGTCGCCCCCAAAAGCGGGAGCGCCCCAAGTTACCACAGATCCATCAGCCAGGACTGCAGCAAAGGCACCAAGAGAAGATTTGATTTGCTGCACATCCAGTAGCTGCTCTTGAACACTTCTGCTGTCGCCACCATTTGCGGGATCACCCCAGGTGACTACAGATCCATCACTCAGAATTGCCGCGAATGCGCTGCTGGAAGCCTGGATGCGATGCACACTTTTGCGTTGCTCCTGTGCTGCATTGCTGTCGCCACAGACGAGCTGACCCCAGGTGACCATAGACCCATCGCTCCGTAGGGCAGTAAATGCAAAGTGCGAGGCCTGGATACGCTGCACATCTTTCAATTGCTCCTCTACGGAACTGCTATCGCCACCAAAACCGGCAGCCCCCCAGGTTACCACCGTTCTGTCCCCCAGTATTGCAGCAAATGCACGACCCGAAGCTTGGATTTGCTGCACATCTTTTAACCTCACTGGCCCAAAACCCAAGGAAATAAAAGTTGAAACTTTCAGAATCGACTACCTTGTAAGAACCCTAAAAGTTGAAAAGTTGAGTTTACAGCCAATAAGTAACTGCTTCTGTACAGCACTGCTGTCACCGCCATACCCCGGATGACCAAAGGTCGCCACGGAACCATCCGCCAGGACTGCGGCGAAAGCACCAGAGAACGTTTCGGTTTTGCTTGTGGCGACAAGTTGAACCTGCTTCACATGAAGGGTCAGCGCGTCACCGCTCTGCAACCTTGCTTTTTTGATGGTTGTCGCTCCTTCCAATGCCTCTCCGGATGAGTTCAGCAACCTGCTTCTACCAATTTCCAGACTGCTTTGCGCACGTTGCTTCAGTGACTCAACAGATGCATCTTCCTCCACTTCCAGAGATACCCTCCTGCCACTCAGCAGATGCACATCCAACGAAAGAGGCATGATCCTCTCGGGGCCGTAACACGATGCAACTACACTTGAACCCATCATAAACTCTTAGAGAATTACCCCAAGACATTGCGAAACTCACGGCAGTCATCCCATGGCTTTCTTCTGCTGAACATCCTTCATGGCCTCATGGCGTGGATGGCCTTACTCCATGCAATGCAAAGCACTAAACGATCTCACCCCGGGCCAGCCAAGGATGCTGCAGGATCCCGGAGTTCGATCCGAGAGTTGGGCGCCAGATTGGCGATTTAGGGTTTTTAGAGTTCAGGGCGTTTCGCAGTTTTTTTGATATGGCCACCGCTCTGTGAAAATCCCTTGTACGGCCCCAGGTTTGGGAGTGAGTCAAGTTGGTTTAGGGTTTAGGAGTCAAGACCTCCTGAGATTTGGGCTTCACTTTCGGTGATGCCGGCGGTGTGTAGTACCTTGCAATCAACCCCCCCCCCCCCCCCCCCC
>CAJNDV010031371.1:27621-41931 GCA_905221635.1 Symbiodinium sp. CCMP2456 | reverse complement strand
GTCCTTCATGCCTTCTGTTTTCAGGGATGTTCATTGCAAGTCCTTCATGCCTTCTGTTTTCAGGGATGTTCATTGCAAGTCCAGGACATCGAGATTGAAACCCGGACCCAGCCCCTAACCCCGTGAAAAGAGACCTCGCCCCTAAATAGCGTTGAATCTAAGCCCGAAGCCCCCCAAACCCCAAACCGCAAGACACCAAATGGCAAACGCAAAGCCCAAAACCCACGCCCTGAACCCACTGCGACCGTTGGATTCTAAATACGGCTCAGGGTTGGCCTCCAGCTAGACCGCATTTGCGGACCATGCCACGGGATCCTTTACGAAGCTCCGAAGCCTAAGCCGCCCCCCGCAAAGCCCAAGCCCGAACCCTGAAACCCTAAACCCTACAGCTTAAACCCTGTAAGCCCTAAACCCGAAACCCTATAACCCAGCCCCCTGCGGCTCGAAAGCCTCTGCTAGCAATCCCCGAACAGCCTTCAGCTGACTAAGGTTGCCACCTCGGCAAAGCACACCAAGGAGCGGAGCTTAGCTAGATGGGAGGTAGAGAAACTTTAAAGTTTCACTTATGGTTTTGGCGGGTTTAGGATTTAGGGTATAGGGAGTAGGGTACCTGTTCAGAAGTTCATAAATAGTTTCCAGGGCCGCAGTTAGACGCCTTCGAGTTTGTAGAGTTCTTTCAGGGTTTCCGGGTGTTTCTGCTCGGGGGGTCCGAGGTTTCTGGCTCTTGGGTTTTAGGGTTTACGGTTTAGGGTTCAAGGTTGGGGTTTAGAGTTTAGGGTTTAGGATTCAAGGTCAGGGTTCAGGGCTTAGGGCTTTTAGGGTTTAGGGTTCAGGCTTCAAGCTTAGGGTTTAGGGTTTTAGGGTTTTTGCTTTAGGGCATATTAGGGTTGAGGGATTTATGGCTGGTAGGTTGTTTTTGGGAGATAGGCTTTTAGGCTTCAGGGCGGGAAGGTGTTATTCAGGGCTTCGGGCTAGTAGGGTTCCAGAATTATGAGTATTGGGCTATTTGGAGTAGGACCCAGGCTGGTCTTAGAAATCCGACTTAGTGTTTCGGGTTTGAGGGTTAGGGTTCAGGGATTGAGCTCCGGGGGGGGCTCCGGTTCTGGGGGTTACGCAGGTGATGCGGCAATGTAGGGGTTGGAGGAAGTTGGTGCTAGTAACCCTTTGTCGTCCCGAAGATAACTCGCGCATAGCATGCCCCTAAACTTCATGCTAATTGCTAATGACTGTCGACTGTATAGGTCCTTGAATGGGTGGGTCTCGTTGAGAACGATTTAGTTGAGGGGGATAGTTCTCACCTTTACAACTCGTATTCGTAGTCTTAGTACTGTCTTATCAATGTCATTTTCATTGCCATCATCATTATCATTAGAATATCTTATTGTCGATTATGCTTCTTACGTAGTACTTACACTTACGGTACAACGCTCTGGAGAGAGCCACGGCCAAAAGCTTGGATACTGCCCCCCCCCCAATAGCTCATTGGGGTTTTGGGGGGGCAGGGGCGTAGGGTTTAAACCCTAAACCCTAAACGGCCCTTTCAGTGTCCAGGACATGCAAGTGGCCCGAAACCAGCTTTTGGAGACCATCGTGCCTCTTCGTAGTCGTTGGGCGCCCAGCTCTGATGGATTCAAGGGACTGGAGGGACTCTTAAAGGGACCCTTGGGGTTCTATAGGGGCTTTAAGAGGCCCTATAAGGGGTATACAAGGGCGTATAGGGTATTCGGATTAGGGGTCCGTTCTAGGGGTCCCTCCTATTGTCCCTTGATGGATCGAACCGCGACTCCCAAGCTCTTACTTGTACCAGAGACTGCAGCGCTCTTCCGTGTAGGATGATAAATGGCCTTCCAGGCTGTAGAGGAATTACTCCGGTCGCATAGGAATTACTCCAAGGGTAAAGTGGGATTGTGGGGGCTATGGCTGGGGTATTTTTTGATTCGGTTTCAGGGTTTTTGGAGTTTGGGCTCTTGGGGGTTTAGGGTTTGCCCCTTTCTCTGGACTGCAGGGGTTCCCGAAAGGCCAAAAGGGATAGGCCTCAAATGGTAGAAACCCTCATCCCCGAAACCCTAAACCCCGAAACCCTAAACCCCTAAACCCCGAAACCCGAAACCCGAAACCCTTAAACCCGAAACCCCAAACGGCTTTTTGTTTGAAGCGGGGGTCGGGTTCAGGGTCTTTGGGTCTTGGGTGTTTGTAGGGTGGGTGGATTTTTGGCGATGAAGATTCAGAATTTGGGATGTAGAGCATTGGGTTTTAAGAGGCGTTAGGTGTCGAGCTTTGGGTTTATTTTGTTGTTCTGTTTCGGGCTTTTGAGGTTTAGCTCTTTAGGGGTTTGAACCCCAAAACCCTTGGATTCTACTCAGCACATGGCCCTTGTAGCATCTCTCTCGACTTCACGACCTCAAACCCTAACCCAACCTCAAACCCTACACCCCCATATAGGGTTTAGGGTATAGGGTTTAGGGCTTCGGAGTCTCTGTAACCGAGGCTCTCCGGCGAGGGTCGTATAGGGGGTTAAATAATTGCCAACACTATTTTGGGGGTTCCTTACTATATCTATGGAGCACCCGCTTTGTCTCCGCCCTCGAAGGGGTTAAGACACAAGCGGAGCTCCGAAAACGCCATGGCCCACCAAGCAAGCAAAGTGAGCAGTAGCACGAAACAAGTGCTACATACATGTGTGTGTGTGTGTATATATAGAGAATATATATATATATATAGATATATATATATAGATATACATATATATATATATATATATAGGTAATATAAATATATATATATATATATACATAGGTACTTACCCTCACTAAGGTGACATCAGCGAGGTGATCCGGGTCTACACGTTGAATGCTGTGGAGCGCCTTATGAAAGCTGCTCCCGAGCCCCTGCAGGGTTTCATGGTTTAGGGTTTAGGGCTTAGGGGTTTAGGGTTTAGGGTTTAGGGGTTTAGGGTTTAGGGTTTTAGGGTTTAGGGTTTAGGGTTGCATGGTTTTAGGGCTCATTCAAGGGTTCTGTTCAATGCTCCCTTAGAGGGGTTCTATAGGGCTTGAGGTTTGGAAGGATTTTTCTGGGTACAGGGTATGGAGATTTGATTTGGGGTGTGGGGGTTGTGGGTTCTGGGCTTCAGGGCCGAACGGGCGCCCGTAAACACTGGGCTTTCTGTCGTGAACACCGGGCTCTCGAGGGCGACACGGAACCAGGTGTTTTTGTAGAGCAATACGGATAGTTCTAAACTAGGGTCCTTTTTTGGGTCCTTTTTGCAAGAGTGCCGTGCTATTTTCCTAGCAATTTTCAGCCTTTCCCGTGCCTTTACCGAGCTTCCTTTGAGATTCTTGAGCCTATCTGGGGCAGACCTATCATCTCCCAACCCACTTCCGAGTTTCAACTCTTATAGGGGTTTAGATTGTAGGGTTTAGGGTAGTTTAGAACTCGCGCGCTACTCCCGAGCTTCCTTCTCCCAAACCACTAACGAACTGCTCCCGAGCTACTTCCGAGTTGCCATGACACATCCAACACTTCCTCCCGAGTACGAACGCCTGCCTACCCCAACACCTGAAAGTTCCGTTGATATTTTGGGGACCTGCTGAGAGGGAATCCGTCTTTAGAGAACTACCCATCATATTGACATTGGTTTAAGGACAACCACGAATGATGGGAACTGGAACTGGTAGCTTGAAACATTGTGGCTGCGGCTACCAGTTTCAGGTTTTAGTATCTAGAGGTCAGATTTGTGCATGTGGGGCTATGGCACGGGGTTCAAGATCCTAAACTTTATCCTATACCCTAAATCCTAAACCCTAAACCCCTAAACCCCTAAACCTCTAAACCCCTAAACCCTACACCCCTAGGTTTCTTGCACTGGGATTGTTGAAAGTTACTTAGTAGGGTTTAAGGCTTTTAGGGTTTCGGGATCAGGGTTCAGGATCTAGGGTTTAGGGTTTAGGGTTTACTGTTGAGGCGCAAGTTGGAGGGCTCTAGGGTTTGGGATTTAGGTCTTGTGGTTCGGACCCAGGACATGTACAAGGACAACAAGTGGACGTCCAGGGTCTTCCTGATGGTGCACGACCCTTCCGTCACCGAGCTGCAAGATGTCTAGAGTCGAAACGCTGGGTTTAGGGTTTGGGGATACGGATTCTAAGCGTAAAATGGTCAGAAGACTATCGCCACCACCAAAATAGCCAGGAAGCACCTTCTGCGTGCCCCTAGGAATGATGCGGGATTAGGGTTTAGAGTTTAGGGTTTAGGGTTTAGGGTTTAGGGTTTAGGGTTTAGGCATGTGCAACATGATGATGCTGCGGATGCGCCAGCATGCATGGTGCGTTTAAGGAGGAGGGTTTAGGGTTGAGGATTTGGGGTCGCGGGTTCAGGCTTGAGGATGGAGGGTCAGGATCAGAATTCCGACGAAGATGAGTCTTACGATCACTGCTGCCATGGCTGCTTTTCAGGTCAAGGCGGTCAAGGTCACTGCTGCAATTTTTGTTGCCGCTGTCAGTACTGCTCATCGTACATTGCAAGCACGACAATTTGTTAACGGCGACACTAATCATGAATTTTCCCGCGCTGTAAGGAATAAAGACGCCGGCAACGACTGGTGCTGCCAGTGTTATGTCTTGCTAGACACGCCCGCGCAACGACGAAATCAGTTGCTGCCATTCGTGTTCGCCTAAGCCTGAACGTCGGCCAGGCGGAAGTCAGAGGCAGAGCTCTAGCCGCCTCTTGGCTACTTCTGGCGCGCCACTGCTGTGTCGGGGCTTGGGAGCTAAACCCTTAGACCCTTAAACCTTGAACCCTAAGCTCTTAAACCCTAAACCCTAAGCCCTTAAAGCCTAAACCCTAAACCCAGTTGGGGTTTAGGGTTTCCTTTAGTTTTGGGGCTCCAGGGGGCTTTTTAGGTCAGGGTTGTTTCTCTCCTAAACCCTAAACGTCCCTGATTCATAGGCCTTGAACATCCCTAAACCTTCAGTCCGAAGCCCTATAGGGGTTTAGGGTTTAGGGTAAACCCTAAACCCTAAATCCTACACCCCAAACCGGGTTCTGCTTGGGTCTGCTCAGGGTTTTCGGTTCGAAGGACCCAGAGACTCCAATATCCCTTACTTAAGGAATATACCTTAAATTATAGTAGGATTCCTAATATGATTTAAGATATATTCCTTAATTAAAGGGTATTGGAGTCTCTGGGGAAGACAGGAGCGAGTTGTCAGGCGCTGATTGGATGTGTGTGGGACCAGCCACGTCTTTCTGGTGAAGGGTTTAGGGTTTAAGCTTTAGGGTTTAGGGCTTAAGGCGGCTTAAGGTTTAGGGTTTAGGGTTTAAGTTTTAGGGTGTTGGGTTTAAGGTTGAGGGTTTAAGTTTTAGGGTTTAGGGTTTACGTTTGAGGGTTTAGAGTTTGGTTTCTGGGACCCCCTGCGGTTCTTTGAAGTCAGCGCAGCGCGGTTTTTGAGCCTTCAACTTAAAGCTGAAACGTTTGAGCCGCATCCTAGAGACGCGCGCTGGTTCAGTTTTGTCAAGGGACTAAAGGAGGGACCCTTAAAGGGACCCTTGGGGTTATATAAGGGCTTTATGAGACTATATAAGGGGTATATAAGGGTTATGTAGGGTATTTGGATTAGGGGTCCCTTCTAGGGGTCCCTCCTATTGTCCCTCCATTTCGTCCTGCTGGCTTTACGGTCCCCTTTGTTCAACATGAATACCGGGCAAGAGGCTACACTGGAGATCCTAGCCGTTCAAGGAGCCCTTACAGATTCGTTTGAAGGAACCCCCTAAACCCAAAATTCCCAAAGCCCTAAACCCTGCACCCTAAACCCCTAAACCCGAAACCCCCTAAACTCTAAACTCTAAACCCTAAACCCCAAGCCCTAAAACCTCTTAAACCCTAAACCCTAAACCCCTAAACGCCTTAGCCCTAAACCCTAAGCCCCTAAACGCCTAAGCCCTAAACCCTAAACCCCTAAAGCCGGACCTTTTTTTATACAAAACCCCAGAACCCCTAAAGCGGGACCTTATACATACGAGGACAGGGGGGAACCTTGGATGTTGTTGAAGATCTCAACCCGAATCTTGCAACCCCTCCCTCGGCAGGCTTACAAAAAGGCCTAGCTGCGTCGGAATTTAAGGTTTAGGGCGTTGGGATTTGGGGGTTTTAGGTTTTTGGGTTTTGGGGGTTTGGGATTTAGGGTTTAGTTAGGGTTTAGAGCTTAGAGCTTAAACATGAATGCGAGAGCTCCGGGCTTTGTTCTTGAATCCAAAGCGGCGGATGAAGAAAGCGCCTTCTTGCAGGTCCGACTCAGAAGCTCCTTGTAAAATCCTTGGTATAGAGATCCCAGCTGAGATGTCTAGGGAAAACGCGGAGAGGGCATTATTCAGGGATTTACATTACACTAAACACGAGTCCAGACGACACCGCCTCAATCTGGGGGTTTCCGAAAATAGGGACCGTAATATAGTACCCTAAATAATAGGATCCTTATTATAAGGACCCCAAAATAAGGTACCCCAATTTTCTGAAACTCCCATCTCTGTCTGAGGTGATTACGCAGTGGTATGGGCCCCACAACAAGATGTCGCCAGATGTCAAGGACCCTTAGGGTTTAGGGTTTAGGGTTTAGGGCCTAAACCCATTCTTTCAAGCGAGCCCCCTTCCGGTACGCTCGAAGGGCCCAGTCGTGTCCAGCGATTGTATGGAAAGCTTTGTAGAGGTCTTTAGTTTTCTCTATATTGTAGTAGCTCTAGTAGATGTACTGTCGACTAGTTTAGTGTGGAAAGATAGAGTATAGCCCTAAACCCTAAACCCTAAACCCTAAACCTATAGCCTATCATCTGACCGGGCTTGGCAGTATATGTCTGTCCCAGGGCGGCTCGGTAGACTTGAATGCCGCAAAGTGTGAACCCCAACTGGGTTTAGGGTTTAGGGTTTAAGGGTTTAGGGTTTAGGGTTTAGGGAAGTGTGGAATGAATTACCTCGAATGCTGTGAGGGGTGTTGAAGAAACAGAGGGGTCGGAGTCGGAATAAGTGGTATAGCGCTGTAGGGTTCCTAATTGTCTACAGTGCAATATACACAAAATCTCTGGTCTAATCATGCAGGACCCTACAATATAGAACCCCTAAGGATCCCTTCTAGTACGCTTCAAGGAACCCTTTGAAGGAAGCTTTTTTCCCGTTAAAAATGGACCTATTGAGAGGGTCTAAACCCCAAGGGTCCCCCTAATCCTAGCTACCAGCCAGAAGGATCCCTGCTAATACCGGGTCCTATAGTCCAGCTCTGTGGGGGGTGTTATTGGACCATGGGTTTAGGGTTTAGGGTGTTCTTGGACCATGGGGGTCAATATACCTTGGCTGATTACGGTTTGATGGGTTTCTGCCTGAGGATGCTTATCTGCGCTTCAAGAACATTTCTTTACTGCATTGAAAGGAGAAGCCGTTGGAGTTTTATGACCATTTCGGGAAACCGGAAGCACTCGAGCTTTCACCTTTAAACGCCACCGGACCTACAGCCTCGGTAGGATTGAGCCCCCGCAGGAGCGTTTGCAGAACTTCGCCAAATCCGCGATGCCTCACTTGGTGACTCAGTTTGGGTTATGGTGAAACTGATGCCTTGCGTGGCCAACGCGCCGACACCGTGAAACCCACACTGCCGAATGCCTAAAGCGCTACCTTGCAACCCACCAAAGACTGAGTGCTTCTAGTAGAATATGGGGGTTTCAGAAAATAGGGGACCCTAATATAGCACACTAAATACTAGGATCCTTATTATAAGGACCCCATAATAAGGTATCCCTAATTTCCGGAGACTCCCATATAGGCTACGAAGAACCAGTGGAGTTGTCTTAGGTATCCAGGTTTGCTACAGTATAAACCCTAAAGCCCAAACCCTGAACCCTGGAGCCCTAGAGCCAACAACTGAAATCTTAAATCCCCTAAACCCTAAACCCTAAACCCTAAACCCTAAACCCTAAACCCTAAACCCTAAACCCTAAATCCTAAATCCTGATTTAGACTTAGGCCTGGAACTCTTGGGGTTGCCCTGATACTTAGAAGCTTCAATGATTATGAATACGATTCCTTATTAGGGCTCCTGATAACTATACCAGAATATACCCCAGCATCCTGCTCGAATTATGATTATGGCCCCCCAAAATCATCGAATCCTTCTAGATCTCCTCTTTGGTACCCCCCAAAAAGGAACCTGATTCTAATTCTTAAGGCCCCTAAAGTGAGCATCCAGGTCGAGCGGACCTTCGACGTTGCTCCCGTCGTCTCGGCAGCAGCCGTGCGCTGCTTGCGGCAGCCAGTGCTTGCCGAACTTCTCGAGGCGCTACTGGGAGTAGTTGTTCTGTTCTGCTTTGGGGTTTAGGGTTTAGGGTTTAGGGTTTAGGGTTTAGGGTTTAGGGTTTAGGGTTTAGGGTTCAGGGTTTAGGGTAGGGCTTTGGGTTGAGGAGTTGGGGGTAAAGCTTTCGGGTTAAGGGTTCAAGGTTTCAGTATGTACCGAGTTGTTGGCTTTTCATTCGAGCTTCCATCGGTTTGGGATTGTGTTGTTTAGGATTGTTTGCTAGTGTTACAACTATCAGTAGTTCGCGCCTTCAACCATGCCTTTGCATCTGTTGCCCTAAGCCCCGAACGGTAAACCTAAACCCTAAACAGAATGCTACAATGTGAAATTGGAAAGCCAAACAAAGAGTAACTGCCATGCAGACTATATCTTAAACTTAAGTGTTGAACCGGGGCCACTGCCTCAGCCTGAAACACCTCCAAGGCACAACCAAAACGACGAAGCCAAAACGAAAGAAACCCTACAGGCGCAAGCCTTAAGCCATCAAGCTATGAGGCCCCTTAGCCTCCACGGTTTAGGGTTCAGGGTTTAGGGTTTAGGGTTTAGGTTTCGCCTGGACCTCAAGTCAGACACCAAGGACGATCAGTTCGACACCATCGTCAACCTGATCATCGGGGGCCTGGATGAGGAGATCCGCCCACCCCTGAGTTGCCTAGCCTCGGCTGCGACGCAGGCTGAAACCCTACCTATAGTCTACTATCGACTCCATTGTAGTTCCGTTTCTTGAATAACCGTATCTATACTCAGGACTCGATAACTGGTGACCAGGTAAGGGAACTACAATGGAGACCATACTTCAACCTCAAACCCTAAACCTATACGTACGTCTGATCAGATGCATGGCCGTCCTATCAAAAAGCGCACCCCTGCATCCTAAACCGCAAACCCTGAATCCAGACCCCTTCTCGGATCTCGACGCAGCCCCCTTTGTATGCCAAAATCATTCTCCAGAAATCTCGGGCTCGCTGCGGGGCTTAGTAAGCAGGGTTTAGGGTTTCGGGGTTTAGGGTTTCGGGGTTATGTGGTTTAGGGTGTTTAGGGTTTAGGGATTTAGGGTTTCGGGGTTTCGGGGTTTCGGGGTTTCGGGGTTTAGGGTCTAGTAATTAAGCAGGTTCTAAGCCGGATCTACTGACGATGCCAGGTTGGGTTTAGTGTTTAGGGTTCACCAAGGTATAAGAAACATACTGGGTCACGTGATCCTTCAATTGGGATCAGGGCCCGCTTGCCGCCCACAAGCGTCCCATGAAGCACCTCAGAACTGGAAGTCCTGGGCACGAAATCCCGGAACCTCATATAGGGGCCTTAATAATTACCTATACTATTTTGGCGGCTCCTTATTAGAGTTACCGTATAATATACCCCAAAACCCGATTCTATTTATGAAGGCCCCACCATTACCCTACAACCCTCATACAGGTCTGAGAAGTGACATTGTTCCCAAACACTGTTGATGCTATAAATCCTGCATTAGCGTCAGGACCCTAAACTATGGTATATTCCTTACTATGGGTAATGCAGGATTTATATCACCTATGTGATTGTACTACAGTGTATAATATTATATAGGAGCCTTAGTAATTAGAATAGGGTTTTGAGTATATTATACTGCAATTATAACAAGGAACCCCCAAAACCCTATTCTAATTATTAATGCCCGTACGTTAGACCCCGAGATGTGATTTGATTCGGCCGCCGTCATGACAGAAGGTACATAAGCTTCAACGGTTTAGGGTTTAGGGTTTAGGGTTTTTCGGGTTTAGACCCTAGACCCGAAGCCCTGTGCTCTAAGTGTAGATGTATGTGGTTTAGGGGTTTAGGGGTTTACGGTTTAGGGTTTAGTTAGGGGTTTACGGTTAAGAGTTTAGGGTTTAGGAGTTTAGGGTTTAGGGTTTAGGGTTTAGGGTTTAGGGTTTAGGGGTTACGATCTTCCATCATGGGCTGAGGGGAAGAAGCCGCGCTCTTCATCAACCAGCACGTCTTCTCCGATGCTTTGGCTCATCGTTGCGGCGTACTTGAACGATCACCTGACGTAGGTGGTACCATAGAGGTCTGAACATTAAGTATGAGTGCTATCCCCCCTGCGTTCCCCTCATGCTTGAAACGTGACCCCCAACCCTATCGTCGGGCGTTAAGGTTTCGTGTTCTAGAGTTCAAGGCTTAAACGTTTAGGGTTGAAGGGTTTATAGGGCCGTAGCGTCCAGGAAAGGGCCCGTAGAAAGATGAACCGCAGGACCTTTCAATTGCGCAAGTGCAGTGTGGTTTTTTGTGCCGCTGCGTACACTTCTCAGAACTCTTGCCAACCTTGGCTGCCTCAAAAAGGCCACCACAAACCCTTACCCCGTCCTACAACATACCCTGCTTAATTTGTCACCGGAGGCAAGGACTAAAAGCGCCCTAATCTAGAAGTCGATTACAAACTACAGATCTTACAACCTAATCTATGGGAATTATTGTATATTCCTTACTATGGGTACTGCAGGACTTATATCATCAACCGTAGTTAATCTGTAAATCATCAACCGTAAACCAGTCCATGCTGACCTGACCCCGTCACTTAGTATTCGTTCGGACGAACGAATTCCCAGAGGAAGCCGAACCTTTAGGGGTTCCTTGTAAGGGTTCCTTTAAGGGCTCCTTTAAGTTCTCTGTTCAGGGCTCCTTTACGGGTTCCTTTCAGGGCCCAAACTGATGCAGAAATAGTGGTTTTCGGGTTGAGGGTTCTTGTTCTTTTACTCGTGTTAAGGATTTCGAGTCTTAGGGTGTCGGGTTTTAGAGTTTAGAGGTCAAGGGTTTAGGGCTATTCTTCAAACAAGGGTAATGTTCCCCTGGCAAGGGGCCCGTAGCCTAGCTTTGCCTTAAACCCCTATGCAGCGATGCATACTTGTCCCCGAACCCCTCAGTATTGTAGAAAGATACATGCATTCCAAACGCTTGGAGGCTCAAACCCCAAAACAAGAAAACTAAAGTCCCCTAAACCCTAAACCCTGAACCCTAAGTCAGAGGCTTACAGACCCTAAACCCTAAACCCTGAACACTAAGCCCTAAACCCTAAAACCTAAACCCTAATCCCTGAACCCTAAACCCCAAGCCCTAAACCCTAAATCCTAAACCCTAAACCCTTGAATACCGAGCGAACCCAGGATCCGGGTATCTGCCACAAGGAGCGGCCCAAGAAGCGCGGCGAGGTTAGGGACGCTTGCATCTGCAACATCGGCCTTTCATGCTCGGGTTGAAGGGCTTGGGTTTAGGGTTTAGGGTTTAGGGTTGAGGGTTGAGGGTTGAGGGTTGAGGGTTGAGGGTTGAGGGGGGTGTGGTTTGGGATTTGGGGTGGCAGGGTCTAGGGTTTCGGGTTAGGGGCTGCGGGGTTCGATTATGTTGCGGGTCTAGAGCTTATGGGTTCCGGGCACAGGGTTTCCTCTTGATAGCTACCCTGCAACCGAAGCGTAACCCTAAACCCTAAACCCTAACCCTAAACCCCAAACCCCAAGCCCCAAACCCGAAACCCTAAACCCTAAACTCTAAATCCTAAATCTCAATCGCAGAACCTTAAACCCGAAGCCTTGAGCCCGGAAACCTCGCGTCTCTAAGGCCCGGTCCTGTGAGACCTTAGACGGCGAAGTCTTTAGGGTTTAGGGTTTAAGGTTGGGGTTTAAGGTTCAGGGTTTAAGGTTTAGGGTTTAGGGTTCAGGGTTTAGGGTTTAAGGTTTAGGGTTTGGGGTTTGGGGTTCACAGCCTCAGCAGTTGAGTGGGTAGTTTTCTAGGGTGGGGTAGTTCTCTAAGGCTTTAGGGTTTTAGGGTTTAGGGTTTTAGGGTTTAGGGTTTAGGGTTTAATGTGGTTTAGGTTCTCTAATGAAGGGTCCCTTTTTTAGGGTTCCTCAAAGGGATCCTTATGGGCCAATAATAGAGGGTGTCTATTCATTAAGGGGTACTATATGGGTAGTTCTCTAAATTAGGATCCCTTTTAGGGTTCTTTTTATAAGGGTGCCGTCCGGGACCTAGAAAGGGACCCTAGTTTGAGACGTACTCAAATCTCGAAATCCTACAGCCAAAGGAGCTGGACAACATTCTGGCCTCGGACATTCTGGACGATGTCCTGGGAAAAGAAGACTAGAAAGATGTGGTTGCTGCACAGAAGACACGGAAGGACCAAGCTCTGGAGGCTGCTATCATCACACGTGCCGCGGCCGGTCAGATTCGAGAGCGACAGAAGTTGGAGTGTGGAAGATCTGCAAAGGTTTATTCCTCCGCACTACCGGGCCGACAAGGACAACTTCAACAAGTGCTGGCGGGTGTATCAGAAGCACCACACGTGGTCCGGGTCCAGGAGTTGGGGACCGACAGGCAACGACAGCCGATGCTGTTTCAAGTTACTCCACATGGCATTGCGACGAAATCTGGAGCTAAACCCCGGTGAGAACTGCCCTTTTGAGTTTCCAGCCGAGGAATAAGCTTCATTGAGACAAGGCTTTCAAGTTAACGGACCACGTACGACCATAGCAATGTCGATGCTGACCGTTACCTACAAAGACTGAGCTCGCTTCAGGGGAGCTATGTTAGATAAACTCTGCTGTTCTCTTACTTAAATTTAAAACAATGCAACTATCTTCTGACACAGCATTATCCATGCCCTGAACTGATGAGTGTTCCAAGTCCTTTTCATAAGTCTCTTGACTTCTATGGCAGCTTTAGCTATCTGTCTTTCAGACGATTCATGTCGTAGGTTTCTCAGGTTCGCGCGCTCCCGCCCAATGTACACTCTGGGTGGCACTGGGTGGCCAAACATCGCACGAGTGCAGTATGTCTATTTGTAATGCTGTTAGGTAGAATCAAAGTGGCATCATCATAAGAAAGCATCATCATTATTGTCGGAATAAGGCTGATATTTTCAAATGCTTGACCCACAAACCCTTAAACCCTTACCCCCAAACCCTGCACCCTGAAACACTTGAACCCTAAGTTTCAGAGCCAGGAAGCCCTAAACAGTTCACCCCCAAAGCCCGTTCAATCACTGAGTATGAATATCCCTTACGGTTTGTATATAACTGCCTCGTAAGATCCCCCCAAACCTTTTTAGGTTTGATATCCCCCAAGCCCTTTTAGAATCGATAAAAGCTATCGTGTTTTAAGCTACAAAAGCCTTTACATCTGACAAAAGCTTACAGTACCCCACAGCTCCATGAATAGTATGAGTTTGTTCTACTCCCTAAACCCTGAGCCCGAAACCCTAGACCCCCAACCCGAAGCCCTCAACCCTGAACAGTCTAAACCCCCTAGCCCTAGACCCCAAACCCAAAGACTGTCAACCCTAATCTGTCAACGATGCAACTTTCCTGTTCCGAGGAACCCTAAACCTTAAACCCTAAACCCTAAAGCCTAAACCCTAAACCCTAAACCCTAGCCCTAATCTGTCAAAGATGCAACTTTCCTGTGCCGAGGATGCCGTCGCCACGATGGCCGGCGACATGGAGGACGGTGCAGAGGCCCGGTCGGACAGAGCACGGATTAGAGGGGCTCAGTAGGCAGGTTCCGTTTCGGGTGTTCAGCGGGTCTCAAGGTTGAGGGATTAGGGTTTAGGGTTTAGGGTTTAGGGTTTAGGGTTTAGGGTTTAGGGATTAGCGGACTTACGGATGTTTCGGGGTTCGGGATTGTAGGTTTATCACCAGCCACATCTGATCCCCATCCCCCACCCCTGGGTTTTTAAAACTATAGTCTGTAATTTCAGTCTCTTTCCCGGGAAACACGAGTGAATCATTTTGTGTTCTTCAGGCATTTGTGTTTTGAGATAATCCGGCCCGGGCAGAACCCGCTTGGGTTTGTTTGCCGCGGATGGCTTGTCTGGCCCAATGTGGAGAACACAACGAATTCGTCAAACATGCTTGCAGGTCTGTTTGCAACAGCGCAAGACGACTCTGGATTGCTTTGCTGCTTAATTAGATTTTGTTGTTGTGCTCACCGTTCTGAAAGAAATTGTTTTAAATAT